>CAUIUS010000001.1:20190000-20292500 GCA_961210405.1 Drosophila mercatorum | reverse complement strand
GCCTACTTGCTTGGCCAGTGGTCCACAGAGCTCTTGTTGTTATTGTTGTTATTGTCTCATCTCCTCTCTTGTTATGCTGTTTTTTTTTTATGGCCCGCAGCAAGTCGTAACCCGCCCGTCGCACGCCCATCGCAGCCGCCCCCGAAGCCAATTGAACGAATTGTTTGCCGCGCACAGTCACGTCACATATAATAACCCTCAAACATCCCGCTGGAATACTTCGCTGGCAATTTCAATTTGCAGATCAAAGACTGCTGCAACAAGTTTGCTGGCATTCCTCGGACTCCTTCGACTCGCCCTCACATATGTATCCAATTGAACTCACAGATTAACAATCTTGTGGAATAAGTAAATAGTTGAGGAGCTTAACCGGGCATGAGGGGAGATCGAAGAGAGCTGGAGCAATGACTTGGCCAGAGCTTGAGTTTTGGATTGGAGTTGAAATTCGAGATCAATTTCAATGAAAACTTTTTAAATTTTATATTTTTTATGGCGGGTCGAAAGGCTGTAGGAGCTGGAAGAGTTTTAACTTAAGTTTTGATTAAATTCTAAATAAATTTTAAAAATATTTAAAAAATTGTAAAAATATTTAAAAAAATTTACAAATATTTAAACAATATTTTAAAAATGTTTAAGAAAATTTAAAAAATATTTTAAAAGTTGTAAAAATATTTTAAAATTTTAAAATAAAATTTTAAAAACTTACAAATATTTAAACAGTTTTAAAAATATTTAAACAATTTTAAAAAAATTTAAAAAAATTTACAAATACTTAAAAAATGTTTTAAAAATATTTAAAAATGTTTTAAAAATATTTTAAAAGTTGTAAAAATATTTAAAAATTTTTAAAATAAAATTAAAAATTTTACAAATATTTAAACAGTTTTAAAAATATTTAAAAATGTTTTAAAAATATTAAAAAAATTTACAAATACTTAAAAAATATTTTAAAAATATTTAAACATGTTTTAAAAATATTTTAAAAGCTGTAAAAATAATTAAAAATTTTTAAAATAAAATTAAAAATTTTTACAAATATTTAAACAGTTTTAAAAATATTAAAACTTTTGTCTAATATTTAAAAAAAGTTACACAAATTTAAACAATATTTTAAAAATATTAAAAAGAAAATTAGAAATTAATTTAAAAGTTGCAAAAGCCGAAAAAAGATAGAGTTTAAAATAGAAAATAGAAAAATTTCTTTAAATATAAAATAAAAATAAAAGCAAGTCAAAGTCAAAGAGAAAGAGAAAGAGGAAGAGAAAGAGAGTCAAACCATTTACCATTTTTGAATTCCCTTTTTTTCCCCTTTTTTCAACATTTTTTTCCCAAATTTCTTCCTTTTGCAGCGTTTTTACTTCGATTATATTTTATACAAAATTTTGACAAAATTCCTATTGCAAATTCAAATTCATACATCAAATGGGTTTACATTCATTCAGTTAAACAAAAAATGAATCGATGATATTTGGCCGTTGAGTTTTTTTGAGTCTTTTTGTCGTTGAGAAAAATGTTTGATTCGTGACAATTATGAGATATTTCAATTAGAGCTGCGCCAGTCAAAAGCGACGCTGAACAGCCGTGATCCGTTGAACTTTTTGCCACACCTACACACACACACACACACACACGCGCAGAGTGACGCCCCCTCTGACTGCTGCCGCTGCTGCTGTGAAAAGTTTTTATTGAGCAACTAACTGTGAAATTAAATTGTGAATTAAAAGCTGCCACCATGGCCAACAGCGATTACGAGCAATGCTAGCCGAAGTGTGCAAGGGTAGCACTGGGCCAGGGGCTGGGGCTGGTTAGTGGGTTGAGCGCGCGCGTGTGTGTGTGTGTGTGTGTGTGTGCGCTCCTCTATGCGCTGGGGACATGTCGTTAATGCCGCGGCTGCATCCGTGTCGCTGGGAACGCGACATTGGCATTGCGACGCCGGGAATTGCCAATGCCAAATGGCCATGGACCGTTCGTTCGTTTCTTTAATGTAACAGAGTGCAACAGAGATATATATATCTGTATATATATATCCTGTATAGCCCACTCTCTAGCCAAGGTAACTGGCGCAGTTGCTAGTTATGGCTGAGACACACAACCGCAACGCAGCTTCTTTGGCTATTTGCAGTAAATTGAAAAAGTATTAAATCAATAAATAAAAGTTACGCACACACACACACACACACACACACACACACACACACACACACACACACACACACACACGCACACACACGCACACACACGCACACACTGAGCTATAAAGCTGTGGCAATGTGTAACTTTTGATACCCTGTAGGTATAGCTTAAGTGGGGTATATAAGTGGCGCACAAGCAGCATTGGGTGAGAAGAAGCTCAAGCAGTGGCTCAAGAAGTGGCTCAAGGAGTGGCTCAAGGAGTGGCTCAAGGAGTGGCTCAAGGAGTGGCTCAAGGAGTGGCTCAAGGAGTGGCTCAAGGAGTGGCTCAAGGAGTGGCTCAAGGAGTGGCTCAAGAAGTGGCTCAAGGAGTGGCTCAAGGAGTGGCTCAAGAAGTGGCTCAAGGAGTGGGTCAAGGAGTGGCTCAAGGAGTGGCTCAAGGAGTGGCTCAAGGAGTGGCTCAAGGAGTGGCTCAAGGAGTGGCTCAAGAAGTGGCTCAAGGAGTGGCTCAAGGAGTGGCTCAAGAAGTGGCTCAAGGAGTGGCTCAAGAAGCTCTGCACCCATATATACAAGACTTTCTCTATGTACAGGGTATGTGTTAGTCGTTCACTCCCTTTGTAGGCATACAAGAGGAACATAACTTCCTACTAGAACAACTTGATAATAGCTCAAGTCTCTCTCTCTCTCTCTCTCTCTCTGCTCACGCCTCAACTCGCTGCTCACTACAGGGCATCTGTCAGTCTTGCAAGCCCATTGTGTCTAGACTACGTCAACCTCATCAGCTATTCCTCTTCTTAACTTCTTATTCCCTTCCTAGATCCACTCCAAGTCAGGCCCAACTCTACTCTTCGCTCATTATAGGGCATCTCTTAGTCGTGCACACTCGTTGTCTACTGTTTACAGGGTAGTAGCTCTTAGTCACTTCAACTTCATCGGTTATAAACTCCTTCTCTACTCCTTAGTTCCACTCCAAGTCAGTCTCTACTCTCCGCTCATTACAGGGTATCTACAAGTCGTTCCCTTCCTCACCTTGCTCACTTGCTCTTTACTCTGTTTCCGTTTGGTCTTTTGACCCATGTGCGTGGGCGTCTGTTATAGCCTGCGCTTACGCTGCACATTTACACACCGCCCCACAGCGAGCCAACCCTCTTGCACCCTCCCAACCTCCCGCCCTGCCTTCGGCACCACCCCCTCTCGCTTCGTGCAGCCCAATCGAAGTTGTAGCCGCTGCCATTTGGGGGTTACATGCGGCGCGTGTTAATTACTCGGAACATTTTAAACGCCGGCCACCAGCAGCGAAATTTGTTGTATTGATTTAAAAACTGCAGCCAGTCACGCCTCCTCCCCCCCCCCCCCGGGGCCAGGCCGACTCCATTGTACAGGTGCCAGTGGGCAATCAATGCAACAACAACAACAACAACAACAGCAGTGGGCTTGAGCTTAAGGTAGAAAAAAAATTGCAAGCGCAGCCAACATCAAAATCAGAACAACAAACGAAAGCGACAACAACAAAAGCAACAAGTATGTCAGCTAGCGTGGGGAGGGGAGTGCACGACTAGCAGATACACTGTCATTAGCTAGGAGCTGAGCTTACTCAGGCAGACTCATGCATATTTCTGGCTTTGGCTTTATAAATATAAGTTGGCTTGCTACGTTATTGACAATCGGTTGATAATCGATAATTATCGATAATTTACTTAATATGCAAATGCTTGACTCTTTTACTGAACAAGCTTACTTCTTTATATATGTACATCAATGTATGACTAATTTGTACTTTTTCTGGGCTATTACTGAATATCGATACTTATCGATAACTTATCAATTTGAAAATGAGATGCAAACTTTTAGTTAGAGCATACTTAGAGCTAAGGTAAGAGAAAAAACACATATTTAACGAAAATCTTTACTGATAAAAAGAACGATATTTATCGAAAATCAATATTAATCGATTTTCGATATTTCTGTATATATGCACTATATTATCTGGCCAGTCAATCTGATTATTGTCATCTCTGATGGCTAGTTATAGTAGCAGGTATATCGATAATTATCGATATCCAAGAGTAAGTGATGGAGACGAGCTCTGTAGGGTTTCAATCAAACTGATTTGCTTGAATGTATATAAGGTACTCCATATCAGCTTTCGCCATCTTATCTGCCGCCCACTTGAGTCTTTATCTGCCCAGCCCTGGCTGAGCTCTGATCATCAGTTAGTCAGTCAGTCAATCAATCAATCAATCAGCAGATGATTGTTAATAGATAAAGGCGAACGGGCAACGGACTAGCAAGACTTGATGCCGAGCGACTGGTGGAAAAGAGTTTTATGGCCATGCGGTGGGTCAGCTGCGGTCGCTGTGGTTGGGCTGCGGCTGCCGGTGGCTCGTAAATGCGACAGCCTCTGACAGATTGTGGCGAGCAACAGATATTTTTGTGCCACGTCAGGGATAAGCGAGTGGCCAGAGCCAACTCTAATCAGGCCGCCAAGTGCCGCCCGGACTCCGCTCTGCTCTACATTAAAAGCGAATGCAAATTTCGCTCGGCTCGGAGGCAATTTAATTAGCAGCAAATTCAACAATTTTCCACACACACACTCACACACACGCACAACCCGCTCGTTATTGTCACGAAGAAAAAAATGGAAGAAGAAGAGGGAAGAAGAGGGGGAAGAGGAACTTTGGGTCGCCCTCTCGCTAAGGCTCTCTCTCTCTCTCTCTCTCTCGTGTATCTCTGCGGACCTGTGTCAAAGGAACGTCCAACGGTTTTTATTAGAATCGTAAATAGTCTTTACGAGTTGTACGTGCCCAAAATTTGCAATAGGCCAAACAATTCCGCCTGCCTTGACGCCGGCTCGCCTCTTCGTCATCTACTTTATTTTATGCAACAACAAATTATCGACCACGCCCTCCCCCCTCCCCCTCCCAAGCCCCCTCCCTCCTACACGCCTTCATATTCATAATCATTATCATAATCATTATCAAAGCAATGTTTATGCTTTCAGCTATACGAACCAGAGAGAGAGAGAGAGAGAGAGAGAGAGAGAGAGAGAGAGAGAGAAACCCTTCAAAATGCACTCAACTCGCATTTTAAGGCCATTTCGACCATTTCGAGTGCTTACGAGTCGAGCAAATGAGTCATTCGAATGTATTTGAATGTGGAATGTGAATCAATTCAGTACTTTTTAGAGCAGCTAACTGATTAAATGAATGCGTTGTTGATTGATTGATTCATAAACTGAGTCAATGGCATGCCTGGTTGATTCAATGAATGAATAGTTAATGATTCATTGAATACTTGAATACTTGAGAGTAGTTAATTTACCTAATATATGAATTGTTGCTGACTGATTCACAAACTGAGTCACTTGATGCACTTGACTGATTCAAACAATAATATGATTCATTCATTTGAGTACTTTTACCTGCGCTAAACTGAAGTGACTCATAGAATGAGTCACTCGCATGCTGGTTTGCTTCAATGAATGCTGTGACTCAATGAATATGTCCACATATGAATTGTGAATGATTGATTGAAAACTTGATGATATGATTCAATCATTTGGTTGCAATACAAAAGTTTACTGATTCAATATATGATTGGCTATGGGCAGATTCATAAAATGAGTCACTTGATTCACTTGACTGATTCAAACAATAATATGAATCATTCATTTGAGTACTTTTACCTGCTCTAAGCTGAAGTGATTCATAAAATGAGTCACTCGCATGCTGGTTTGCTTCAACCTGCTCTAAGCTCTAAGTGACTCATAGAATGAGTCATTCAAATACTTTTGAATTATTGATCGGTTCAAGGTATGAGTCATTGAATCATTGTTGTATTGTAGCTTAAGCAGATGAGTCATATGAGTACTTTGATTGATTTGTTGCATAAATCGTTGTTGATTGACTCAAAAGATGATTCAATTATGGGATCAAAACTCTAATTATATAAATATGCATTCAAAGAACTTTTAACGAAGTTGAGTGGAAAAATATGCAGTTGAAGGCTTTCGAGTTCTTCGACTCACTAATTGTCTTGAGTGGGCTTCCGTTAGCTGCTTTGTGCACTTTGAATCATTTCAGGTGCAACGGCTGGCCAGATGCTTGACGAGTGGACGAGGATGCCTCTCTCTCTCTCTCTCTCTCTCTCTCGCATACACATATACAGATATATACATACATGAGTGTAAATATTTATTGCATTAAATAACGAAAACAAACAGCGTTTTGACATTTTAATTGAATAAAATCGTTTTGTGGTCTTTTAAGGATTATTTCATGGCCAACAGATGCGTGGCAAACACACACTCACACACACACACATGAGTACTTAAATGTATGCATATGCATGTGTGTGGCTCGTCCAGCTGTTGTCCAAATGCATTCAGGGAATGAATTGAATAGCGTTTGTGTTTGCCCAGCTAGGTGAAAACAGGCGCAGACACAAGCCGGCTGCCCATTTGCTCAAATTTTCGGCCAGACAGGTGAGCAGTGACGGCCAGGATTGGCGGGCCGAGGTGAGTCGAGGTGTGGCCACAGACATACCTATACCTATATATATATATATATATATGGCTATATATATATATATATATATATAATATATGTGTATTGTATGCATCACATTATGTATAGCCACGCAGAGTTATATGGCGGCAACAAGCTGCAGTGAGTGCCACGACTGGTAGATGCCCTGTAAAAGGAGTTGGGCCAAAGGAGCCATCGGATACTGTATAGAACTATATAGCTATAGTATATAACTAAGTGCAGAGCATAGGAAAGTGGGCATTGGACTCGAAGATACTAAGCTTAGATATGCGTATAGCTGTCCTGGCCTTGCCAGTGTGCTTTCTATGCGATTCTCATGCAAATTGTTGGTCTATATATTTTGTATTGGGCATACATATTGGATAGAATTGCATAGATCTGGCAGATATATACATATAGAGAGTGTATGCACGTATATTGGCTCCATATGGAATATAGTATATAGTATATATGCATATAGGATATACATATATGTATATATGTTCTATATGCATATGTAGATCAGCTCTATATGGCATATTGAGCATATACAGGGTATTTAACTTAATATCTGTCGGCTTCATTACGAAAAACAAAGCTTATGGTATTTTGATGCACCTTCAAATACCCTTTCAGTATGTCCTATGGGGCATATCAGCTGCAAATGGGAAGAAAGCGTGTAGGCGTGTAAGCGAGCTGTTCAGTTTGAGCTGGAATTGTTTTTTGACTCATTTTTGCATCACTTTCGAATCACGTTTGAATCATTTCTGAATCAGTTTGTCTGCCCCAACAGCTTTGCTATGTTTACAGGGTATAACGGCTATGTTTACCTGTGAATGCGAATGCGACCATGTGAGTGCGAATGTGATTGTGAGTGCATGCCTGGGCGACCAAGCTAAACACAGCTCGAGCGCCAGCGCAGCCAGCGAACGGAGCAGCTTGAAGGGGCTGAGTTGAGCTGCCACGCCCACTGTTTGCTATGCCCCACATATGCTACGCCAGAGCTGTGGAGGAGAGAGGGAGGGGGGTGGGTGTGGAAACCGCTGCAATTGTGGTGCAGAGTGTGGTGCGCCTTTGTCCTTTGTCCTGCGTCCTTTTGTCAGCTGATTTGCATTTAATTGCAGCGATTTGCCTGCTTTTTATATCTATATATAAAACATATTTATATATGTATTATTGCCAGTGGGCGTGGCAGCAAAGTAGCCTTTTGTGCTCGATAGATAAGTATAGGTATGTGCATATATATATATATATCTATATAGCTATATATATATATATATATATATATGTGGAGTCTATCTATGTATGTCTGTGCGGCCTTTAGTGCTCCCTATTGAATGTCCTTGTTGTTGCTGTTGTCGCTTAAGCTGCTTTAAATTTATTGGTGTGCACAGTTTAAGCGATTTCGTTTTGTATTTTTGCGCCCCTGCCACGCCTCCATGGCCGCCTCTCGCAGCGAGCAATGTATAAAACTTGCCAATTATGCTATTGTATGCAATGAACTGAACTACTTCAATTCCAACAGCAACAGCAGCAGCAGCAACAACTAGTCTCTACTCTCTCTCTCTCTCTCTCTCTCTCTCTCTTGGCTGTTTAGATGTCTGCGCGCTTTTAAAGCCCTTTTTGCCATTCATCGTGCCGTCCACAGCGCTAAATGTGGCATTAAATTTGCAACAACAGCAGCAGCGGCAGCGGCAGCAATACCAAAAGTGAGGCTGCAACCACACACATACACACACAAGCATGCATACACCCACACACACACACACACACACACACACACACACATACATATACTAGGGCACACAGACATTTATAACTGCAAACTGGACACTAAAAATATGGTCACAAGATGAACTCGCGGCGCAAAATATAGATAGAAGTAGAAGCAAAGGAGAGGGAGATGGAGAGTGGGAAGGAGAAAGAGAAAGAGACAGAGAGAGAGAGAGAGACTTAGAGGGAGACTAAGAGAGAGAGAGACAGAGAGATTGGGCTAGTGAGAGAATGAGAGAGATAGAGAGAGAGAGAGAGAGAGAGAGAGAGAGAGAGAGAGACAGAGAGAGAGAGAGACAGAGAGAGAGAGAGAGAGAGACAGAGAGAGAGAGAGAGAAGGTAAAAGAATGAGAGGAACAGATATTGTAAGAGATAGAAAACGAGAGAGAGAGAGAGAGAGAGAGAGAGAATGGGAGAGAGAGAAAGGGAGAGATAATGAGAGAGAAAGATAGAGGAAGAAAGAGATAAAGATAGACTAGGAGAAAGAGAGATAGAGAGAGAGAGAGAGAGAGAGAGAGGGAGTAAGGGGGAGAGGTAGAGGGAAAAAGACTTGGAGAGAGAACGAGTGAGCAAGACTTAGTGAGTAAGAAAGAGTCAGAAAGAGAGAGAATGAGAGAAAGTGAGTGAGAGGGAGACATATAGCCAGAGAGAGAGAGAGAGAGAGAGAGAGAGAGAGAGAGAGAGAGAGGGATTGAGGGAAGACGAAAAAGAATTAGAGAAACAGTTGGTGAGATATATAGAGAACTAGAGAGACGGAGAGAAAGAGAGAGAGGGAGAGAGAGAGGAAGGGAGAGTGAGATATATGTATATAGAGAGAGGAGGAGATAAGTGTTTATATAACAGAGATAAGAAAAGGAGAAAGAGACATAGAGAGAGCAAGTGAGAGAGAGAGAGAGAGAGAGAGAGAGTGGGGTATTCATAAAGAGAAAGCCTCAAAGGATGGAAATAATTGAAGCACGCAGCCAGCCACACTCAAGTCATGCGCTGCGGCTCCCTCCATTCTCAGGCCATTAATAAATACTCGCAGAGCCGGAGAGAGAGAGAGACAGAGAGAGAGAGAGAGGGAGAGGGGGGGGGCTTTAGTGTACACTGATATTGTGTTCACATCAGCAATATAGCCACGCAACTGCTGGCTTCATATTAATATTAAATCATCAAACAAAGTTATGACAAATAAATTGCATACCCTGTAATGGCTGGCTAAAGGGCAGTATTAGGCTGACGTGGCAAACTCTCTAACGAGGAGACTGCAATATCCTTCTTCTGCTTCAATTACTGTGCAATATATGCACTCAGGCAGCAGTCGAGCATGCTCCAAGCCGACTGCTTTGCTGGGTATTATTGCAGCTGCTGCAGCAGTTGTTGCTGCTGTTGCTGCTGTTGCTGTTGCTGTTATAGTTGATAGTTGCTGCGGCTGCTTGCGCACTTAGCGCTACTTTCGACTAATTTTTAATGTCGCTCATATTTTTCACGGCAGCAACAACACGAAATGGCAAAAGAACGTCCATTGCTGTTGCTCTTGTGGATGTTGTTGCTGTTGCTGTTGTTGATGTTGTTGCTGTTGCTGTTGTAGTTGTTCTGCTTGCTGCTGTTGCTGTCATTGCAGCTTATTGCAGTTGTTGCTGCTGTCGCTGCTGCCTTTGTCGCTGTTCACGTTGCTTATCTAGTTCGCATTGCGTGCTGCCTCTGCTGCAACTATTGCTCTGCTGATATTGATTTTGTTGTCGTTGTTGCCATTTGCCTTGTTGGTGTTGCTCTGGTTGATGTTGCCTTAATAATGTAGTTGTTGCTATTGTTGCTCCATTTGTTGCTGTTGCTGTTGCTCTAACTGATGTTGCTGTTGCTGATGTTGCTGTTGCTACTTTAGATATTGCAATAGCTGCAATTGTTGTTGTTGATGTTGCTATTGATCTTGATGCTGTTGTTGATATCTCTGTTGCTGTTGATACTCTAGCTGTTGCTGCGGCTTCTATTGCTGTTGGTGTTGCTGTTGCTAGTGTTAGCAGTGTTGCTGCTGTTGGTACTCCTGCTTCAGCTGCTGCTGCTGCTACTGTTGCTGTTGGTGTTGCAGTTGTTATTGCTGCTGATGTTGTTGTTGCTCCCGTAGTAAGCTATGTTGCTGCTGTTGGCATTCTTTGCTGTTGCTGTTGCTACTGTTGGCTAAGTTGCTGCAGTTGCACCTCTAGCTGTTGCTGTTGCTATTGCCAATGATGTTGCTGTTGCTCGTGTAGAAGGCTATGTTGATGCTACTGTTGCTGTTGGCGCTGCTGCTGTTGCAGTTGCTGTTGCTGTTGCTATTGCTGTTGCTAGCGTTAGCAATGTTGCTGCTGTTGGTACTCCTGCTTCAGCTGCTGCTGCTACTGTTGCTACTGTTGCTGTTTCTGTTGCTATTGCTAATGAAGTTGCTGTTGCTCCCGTAGTAAGCTATGTTGCTGCTGCTGGCATTCTTTGCTGTTGCTGTTGCTGTTTTCTCATCTGGTATTTCTCATGCTGTTGGTGCTGTTTGTCCTCTAGCTGCTGCTGCTGCTGCTGTTGGTGTTGCTGTTGCTGTTGCTCCTATTGCCGTTGCAGTTGTTACTCTTGCAATTCTTGCCACTGCTGCTGTTGCTCTTTATGTTGCTGCTGTTCGTAGTCCTGTTGCTGTTGCTGTTTGCTCCTGTCTCAGCTGTTAGTAGTCTTCGTGTTGTTGCTCTCATCACTCCCTCTACTGGCCACTACTGTTGCTGACGGTGTTCAAGTGATTGCTTATGGTTTCAGCTTTCGACTTGCTCTGACTTAGTACAACATTGCCTACGCCCACCAATTTAGGGGCGTGGCACCTTTTGTCAATTGTCGCCGATTGGCTCCTCAGTCTCAGTCTCTCGACTTTTATGGCTAAGTGTGGTGTGTGTGCGCTGCGAAATGCTTTGCTAGTTGCTAGTTGCCCGCTGCAGATGTCTGGCAACTGGAAAGGGGGCGTGGCAGGGGTAGGGGTAGGGAGGGGGGGCAGGAGGGCCAGGCACAGGGATAGGAACAGGGGCTGGATTAGGGAGTTGCTGCTGCCGCTATGGCGACTTATGCATAGAGAGATACTTACATGTACTGCTTACCCGCTCCCTATGCCTCTCTCTCTCTCCCTCTCTCTCTTTCTCTCTCTCTCCCTCTCTCTCTCTCTCTCTCTGTGTTGCTTTCCCTTTCTCTCTCTTTCACTGTGTGTTTTGTTTTCAGTTTTTTTCGCTTTATTTTGTTGCTGTGTTGCTGCGGTTGACTCGCGATATTTATTATTGTTGCTGAAATTGCTCGCTGTGTGTCTGCCTGTGTATCTGTGTGTCTGTGTGTGTGTGTGTGTGTGTGTGTGTCCTCAACGTTCGCCGCAGCAAGTGCGCCTTAGCCTTCGGCTCCTGCTGCTGCTGCTGCTGCTGCTGTTGCTGTTGCTTCACAGTTGCTGCTGCTGACGCATTTAAAGCTTTTGCGTCATATAAATAAAAAACAAAATGAGCAAAAAGCGCAACATCAACCAAAAAAAGAATATAAATATAGATATATATACATTTTATATAGAATATATATATATATTCATACATATATATAAGGCAACTAGCAAAGCGGAACAAGCAGCAAAAGACGCTGTTTACAACATGGAAAAGTTTAAATACGCTTACAGCAAAGCTTACCAAAAGATGCTACTAAAAAGAGACAGCGAAAGAGAGAGAGAGAGTGAGAGAGAGAGAGAGAGAGAGAGAGAGCAGGTTACTTGCTTCAAATATCTTTAAGTATAAGAAATATTGAGATACATCTGAGAGCTAGCTGCCTTGCCAGAAGAACTTCAGCTGGAAGTTAAGCTGCCAATCGATCCTTGGCATATATGAGAGTCCTGATATATATAATATAGGACATCGATTCAGACTCAAGTTACCGAAAGATAGAGAGTAGAGTGTCTTACAATACCCACCTTCATAGAGAAAGCCAGAGAAAGGAGAGGGAACAGAGGAAAGAGTCTATAAACTTACCTTTTGTTGTGGAGAGTTGAGTTGAGACTATAAGCCTTGCTATCTCGCTCAAATTTGCAATATATCAGCATATACAGGGTATATAGGGTATACAGGGTATACGAGTTATAAAGGGCATACAGGGTATAGGCTACTTATGCTCCATAGAGTTGCTTGTCTCACAGCAATGCTTTAATTGATACACAAATCGATATACCCCCATTACAGGGTATACATAGAAGAGCTGTAGCTATCACACGTATGCTCTACAGACTTCACTTTCCCACACTTACACGGTCTATAACTAACTTAAGTGTATTCCATCGCATACAAACCAATATACCCCCCATTTACAGGGTATACACTGAAGAGCTGAGCCCTATGCTCTATAGACCCTAACTTAACTCAATCTATAGCAACATATGCTATCGCCTGCTACTACTGTTGGGCATACAAACCAATATACCCCCCATTTACAGGGTATACACTGAAGAGCTGCAGCACTCAGGACTTACGCTCTATAAACTACTCACACAATGCCCAAGCAGATATACCCTTTGGGCAGCCTTCGCTCATCATCAGCTGCTGGTGCGGGCCAGAAATCGATATACCCCATGCCAGGGCTGACTGAGAGGATGTCGAAGATGAGGCAATGATGCCGGCGACAATGCCAACGGCGGAGTGCTCTGCCCCGGCTGCTGCTTCCACAATGGTTTTTCGGCTTTGAGGCCAGACGTCTGATGATGCGAGCAATCCTTGATTTATTGAGCCACGGCACGGCGCGGCGCCCACCCCGCGGCACCAGCCACGCCCACTTGAAGAAGGAAAAAAAAACGTTGTTGGTTTTCGCTTTTGAATTTATTACGTGTTTTTTTTTTTGTTTCTTTTATTTATTTTGTTTTTGTTTTTGTTGTGTTTTTTTTTTGGCTTTTCTCTTGCGATAGTTTTATTTAGGGGCTTTATGATGTATGCAAGTTCTGGTAGCTATGTATCGTTATCGTTATCGTTATAGTTATCGTTATCGTTATCGTCTTGGTATTCATATGCATATATATGACACACACACACTATATCGGGCTCCAATTAAACATTTATCTATGAAGCTGCTCAATAACCTTTAGGAAATTCTTGATCTCTTCTTCTTCTTCTTCTTCTTTATCTCTTCTTCTTCTTCTTCATCATCTTCTTCTTCTTCTTGTTTGGGTGTAAAAGTTTGGAAAGACCTCTAGAAACTTAAGAGAATTAAATTCTTTACAAATATTCATATAACTATTCATATATAACGGTTAATCTATAATGCGAAGTATTCTGCCAGTTAAGATACCCTACAATTTGTTTCTTTTCGAAACTATCTCGTCAAGTTTCTGGTCAAACATAATCTGAGTCAGTTATTGAGCCTTCCGTCCTCTAGTTAGACGCAGAGTTCTCCTTCTGGGCTTAGATTAGTTGTACATATGTATAGGTATATATATATATATATAGGTATATCTCATATAGGGTATGTATTAATTATGCTATTTTACACTCAACAAATAGTTTTACATATCGTTTAGGCTGCGATTAGTGTACGTTTTTCACTTTTTCTTTCATTTCTTATTTTCTTTGATTTATTTTCAGATTTTCTTTCGTCTAGCGAACAAAAAAAAAAACAATGAATGCGATTTATGATATATATATATATATATATATATATATATATATATATATATATATATATATATATATATATATATATATATATATATATATATATATATATATATATATATATATATATTAATATTTTGATAATATTCTTTTCTTTTTCTGCTTCTTCTTCTTCTTCTTCTTCTGCTTTTTATGATATGTACAGTCTGCAATTGAAAGGAGCTTAAGAGAGTGTGGTTAGGGAGAGTTTTTTGACTTCTTTTTTTTTGGGTTTTGTTTTTTTTTTAGGTTATGTTAGCTCTTAGTTGAATGCAAATTGATTTTTTATCACATTATTTATTATATGTTGGTATAATATGCTATAATTTCGTATGTCAATACTCGCTCGCGACGCGACGGAAAAGGAGTCTATTAGTGGGCGTGTGCAAGGCTCGTCTGGCCGTCGTCTGTAGTCCTGTTCGTCCTTCTATTCGTCTCCCTGTGTTTACCCATATCAGTTCGTCTCTCTGTCCGTCCGGCGTCCTTCCGTCTGCTC
Organism: Drosophila mercatorum; assembly: GCA_961210405.1. Classification (NCBI taxonomy): domain Eukaryota; kingdom Metazoa; phylum Arthropoda; class Insecta; order Diptera; family Drosophilidae; genus Drosophila; species Drosophila mercatorum. Next base: position 20,277,921 of record CAUIUS010000001.1, on the reverse strand, counting down.
CTCTGCTCCTCCGTTTCTATATGATTCTATATGATTCATTCATATGTCTACAGTCCTAGTCCTTCCCCCTCTGTCTATACGTCCGTCTGCTATCCCAGTTTGTCGCCCGTCCGTCTGTTTGTCTGTCCGCCTATCCGTTCCTTCTCCTCCTCTGTCTGTCTTTTTGTCTTTTCTTCCGTATATCTTTTCCCTTTCCTCTTTTATATCGCCCACAGATCTTGGCACAGCTCAAGAGCGCAGCTCTTTAAGCTCCTGCTCGACTTGCTCTATGGGTAAGAGCTTCCCATACTCAGTGCCGCTTGAGCGAGTATTGTGCAGTCGAATGCGCCCGACTGCTTTATGCTTTACTGTATTGTTCTTTAGTATTTAGTATATTTTGCATTTGTTTAGTATTTTCTAGGCAGTTTTATAAAATAAGTACAAATTTTGGGAGAGTTGGTTTTTTTTTCTCATACTTTTCAGGCTAGTTTGCTGCAGCTCTCTCCTGCTCCTCTGCTGCCTCCTCTGCTGCCTCCTCTGCTGCCTCCTCTGCTTCTTCCCCTGCTTCTCTTCAATCTCACCTCATTATTTTAGTTTAGATTAGCTAGTTATCGTAGATACAAAGATACAAGATACAAGATACAATTTCATTGGCTTTAATTGACTAGACTCGCTCTGTGTCTGTGTGTGTGTGTGTATTTGACTAACATGTGTGTGTCTGTGTGTGCCTGTCTCTCTGTCTCTCTCTCTGCCTGTCTCTCTGCCTGTCTCTCTGTCTATCTGTCTCTCTGTCTGTCTGTGTTTATGCATAATTTTCGTCTAGGGTAATTAAGATATTGTTATTTGTTGACTTTTGCTTTGTTTGCTTATAAATTTTGCTCTTTATTAATTGCCCAATAAAATCTCTCTCTCTCTCTCTCTCTCTCTCTCTCTCTCACACTGTCTCTATCTCTTACTCATTCTCCATCGCCTTCTCTTGCCCTTTCACTCCTGCTCTTTCTGTGTTATTTATGAACTACTAGACTAGGACATCAAAAAAAAAATTGCTTCTCCTCCACAAAAAAAATACCCTACATATAGATACATATATATAGATATAGATAGATATATATATATATATATATATATCTGAATACATATGCTTAAATACATTTTTAATTGTTTTTTTTTCTGTTTTAGTATTTTTGGTTTTGCTTTTGTCGATTTTCAGTTTTGGTTTGGAATTTATGATTTACACATTAGATTCAAATTCGTTAGATACAATAATTTACGAGTCAATCGGATCGCATCGCATCGCATCGCATCGCAGAGCCCCATCGACTCCATTGACTCCAGCGTCGCCGTCGCCGTCGCCTGCCGCTGCAGGATTAGCCTGGAGTTTGGCATTTGCTGCATAAACATAAAATAAACATGGATAAAATCAACTCGGATATAAAACTGCAGAGTTTTTTGGCCATGCGACGATGCCCTGTAAATGGGCGACGTCGCTGGGGTATGCTCGACTAGCTTACAATTTGTATAAGCAGTCAATGATATCAACTTATAGCTATTACATAAGTATCCCAGCTTAAGCTCTCAGCTTGCTGCACGTTTAGTTCCGTGAACTACCTTTTGTGAACTACTCTTCCTGAACGAACCACAAAATATGCAGGGTATGCGAGCGCAACGGTAATGAGTTATCTAGCATTCATTTGTCATGGAAATTAATTGTGAAATAAACATAAATTGCAAACTTAAAGCAATAACAATATATCAACATGAACTGAACTAGTTCGTGTAGGGAACTGCAGGATGTGAACTTGATAATGAAGCGAAATCACAGCAAACCTTAATGAACTTGTTATATTCATAGCCTGGCTAGAGTTATCTGTAACAATTGATGCCCAGAAATGAACTAGTTTATAACTGGTTCCACAGGTGAACCATATATTGATTCAGGGAACTAACTTGCTCAGCTTGCATATAGGAATGTATTTAAATATGTATGTATGAATCGTGAGCTATATAGTTCCAGAAATGAACCAGTTACTTACTGGTTCCGAAGTTGAACCAAGCAACTAACTCGCAGAGCTTGTATATAGGTATGTATGTATGAATGTATGTATGAGTCTGGAACACTAGATTCTCGAAAATGAACCAGTTACCTACTGGTTCCGAATGTGAACCATATGATAATAATAATGCAAAGAACTGACTCGAAGAGCTAGATGGCAACTGTATTATGAATGTATGAATATAGGAATATATGAATGTATGAATATATGTATGTATGTATGATGTATGAATGAAGTAAATATGATGTAAATGTGATGTAAATATGATGTAAATATGTTGCATATATGATATGGGTATGTATGTATGATGTATGATGTATGATGTATGATGTATGATGTATGATGTATGATGTATGATGTATGATGTATGATGTATGATGTATGATGTATGATGTATGATGTATGATGTATGATGTATGATGTATGATGTATGATGTATGCTGTATGATGTATGATGTATGATGTATGATGTATGATGTATGATGTATGATGTATGATGTATGATGTATGATGTATGATGTATGATGTATGATGTATGATGTATGATGTATGATGTATGATGTATGATGTATGATGTATGATGTATGATGTATGATGTATGATGTATGATGTATGCTGTATGATGTATGATGTATGATGTCTGATGTAAGATGTATGTACATGTGATGCATATATGATATGTGTATGTATGTATGTATGATGTATGTACATGTGATGCATATATGAATGTACGTATGTAGGTATGCACTTGTGAAGCATTCATATAGTTAGTCTCAAAGTCCCGTCAAGTTGTCAGCCTTCCGCCTTGGGCCAGTGCTATTTACAGGGTATTAAAGTGTCAAGCACATGTGGAGCGCGTGCTCGCAGTATTTGTGTGGCAAGGAGTTTGTTAACAACAATAAAATGCATCGTTGTCATAGCTTGGAATGTTCATCGTGCAGGCAGATTGATGTGCAGACAGGACAGGATGCTGTTGGGCAAGAAGGAGACAGAGAGACAGAGACAGAGAGAGAGAGAGAGAGAGAGCTAGAGAAAGGATATTCGAGTGCACTCGAATGCCTATGCGAGCACACTTCACATAGCTACACACACGCACACACACACACATGCACGCCGAGAGATAGAAACATATATGAAGCTGTTGCCATGACATACCGCAGCTCCTTCAGCCGAGACCCCAATCCTTGTGCCCCGCTCTGATTTATGTGCAAGTTGAACACTCTATGCAGTCGTCCTCTGTCTCTCTCTCTCTCTCTCGCTTAGGCTGTCTCTGTCGCTGGCTCCTCGTTTCAGTTCCGGCAATCTGCTTGAATTGTGCGCTGGCTGTTTGCAGACACCAAACACACTCACGATTTGTTTGTACTTATTTTTGATTCGATTTTACGAGTAGCGATCGCTAAAGGACTCTCGAACTTGGACTTCGCTTTGGACTTGAGCGCTCTGCCTGGCCAGAAGGGGACCAAACAGAAGGCGCAACGACAGCTAAGCACTTCAACAAATCTACAACTTTAATTTCAGCTTCGGCCTTAAACGCTTCTGCCTTTGGCTTTAACTATTCGGACTTGACTTCATCACAACTTCACATCTCTCTGCTTTAACTGCCGTCCAGCACTCTGAAGTGCACTTCAGCTGGCAGCTTTAACATTGCGCCTTCTACTCATTGCTTCTCAAGGCCTACTCCATCTCGAGAATGGAATCCGACTTCTAGAGTTCAGTTTGGGTTTTGGTCTTTAACTCTACAGGCTCTGGCCTGCCCGAAGAGATGCCAAGAGCTCTGCAGTCACTAAGCTCTTCGCCTGCTGTGGCTTCAGTTTAAGGCTGATAAACGAAGACTAATCAGTCGAATACTGGCTAAATAAAAGTTAAATTTCCTAATAAGAATAACAGAGTTCAAGCTGTCGGAGTACCTATGCTGAGCATATATCAAACTAAAGCTTCGCTGCAGCTTAGACTTTTCCTTTAAGATCCTAGTTCGCTTCCCTTATATAGAAGTCCATAGTCCATAGTCCATAGTCTTCTCTACTTCTTCTACTCAGACTTATATCTTGGCTGGATCTATCTATCAACAGCTTTTCTAGCAAAACTTTCCCTTCTTTCGCCTTAAGTCCCAGCTAGCACTGTCCAGTCAAACTCCTTTGGCGACAGACCTTACCCAATGCCTCAACCCTCAACCCTAAAGCACTGAGTTCTGTTAGAGAGAGAGAAGGAAAAGGAGATTAGAGATTAAAGAAGAGATCTTACAGTTAGTAGTAAGATCTCTTCTTTAATCTCTAATCTCCTTTACCTTCTCTCTCTCTCTCTCTCTCTTCCTCCCTCTCTCTCTCTCATGTACTCCCAACTCTTTAGCTCTCTACCTAGTAGATACCTGTAGGTATTTCAGCCAAGGACTTGCAGTCTCGCTTCCAATTGGGCGCTAATTGAGTTTGCTTCAGTTATCAGCTAAGTACTCGCAACGGCTGATCAGAGATCAGAGACTCTAACTGGGCCTAACTGGGAGTGGCTAACAGCTTGACTGATTGACAGGCGAAGCACTTTAGCTGCTGTCGACTCCTTGGCCTTCTGCCGCTCTCAGCTCATTTGCATGTGTCACATCAGTTTTGGTGACAGCACAAAACAACACATGCCAACACGCACATGCGTGGGTGTGTGTGTGTGTGGCAGGCAGGCAGGAAGGCAGGAAGGCAGGAAGGCAGGCAGGCAGTTGTCTCTGCCTCGTAGCCTTTGGCATAGGCGATTTTTCAATTAGTTGGCTGCTGCTGCCGCTGGCAACAAATTTGCTGGGCTTTGGCCAACAGCTCTCAGCCTCTCCCACTCTCTCTCTCCCTCTCTCGCACACACTGTGTGTGTCGGCAGCTGTTTTAGCCTTCAGCGCAAATCCTACATAATTAAAATACTTAAAGGCTTTAAGCACAGCAACAAAGTTTTTCACTTTTAAATTGTTGCAAGCCAAGAGTAAAAAGCCAGCCTAAAGGACGAGCGCACATGTGTAGAAATGTTTTATATGACTATATGTGTGTGTGTGTGTGTGGGTGTGGGTGTGTGGGTGTGTGTGTGCGTGCCTCTACCCACCCTACCCCCTGCTGGGCCAGGGTTAGGCGTGTGTGCGTGTGTGCAACTCGGCAACTCACATCCGAACTAAGCTCACTTAAGCATTTTTGCGTGCTGGCTTTTTGCACTTCCAGCCCAAGGCACAGTGGGACAAAACGGTGCAATTTTAACTCATTTTCAAATTGATTTCGCATCAGTCTGACGTTTAACACTTGTCGATTGCTGTTATCGATAAATATATTGTGAGTAACAATGATTATCGATATATGTTATCGATATATGTTTTGTTATGTTATCGATAAATGAACATAACTATAATATAGATTATATATGCGAAGCAGTGAGTGCAGTTATTGACAAATGACAATGTAGATTATGTCGATTACTCTTATCGATAGCATATAGAGGAATTAGTATACATATATATAATTAGCATAAAGATAGCCTACATCGATAACACGTATTCTCTCTTCTATCGTAGTATATCTTCTATAGCTTATATCGCTCGCCTGTAGCAATAGTACATGGAATATCGACTGCCTTCATCGAATATTCACTTAAGATGGTTTGTCTATATCGATAGTCGATTGCCTCTATCGATAATATGTAGAGTCGTTGTATGTATATCGAGTTATGTATATATCAAAGTGATTGGTTACATGCCTATCTAGAGGCTGTTATCGATAAACGTACATATAATCGATATAACTGCTGTTATCCATATGATATTGTCAGCTTAGTATATATGATATGATATATTTAAGTATATCAATGTTCATAGCTGTTCTCGATATTTATCTGCTATCGATTGTTGTTTTCTATACGAGTTATCGATATACAGTTCTATAAGTTATCGATGTATATGAAGCATGTCTATTTCAATTCGATAAATTTGCAATTCACAAACATTTTTAGCACTCTTGCCCCACTGTGCGACGTGCTGAACTCCTCTGACAGCCTCCACGCACTGCCGATGTCAGTTTCAATCTCAGTTTTTAGTTACGCAAAGAGTGTGTGGGTGCTTTGTCGTGCCTCTCTCTGTGTGTGTGTGTGCGTGTGTGTGTGGGCGCATCTTTTAAAATGTTAATGATTCGAGCTTAATTGTGGGCGGCCGGGGGAGGGCGGGGGGGGAGGGGTCGTTAGCTGTGGCAGCAGCTGCCCGCATATAACTCATACGCAACGTTGGCCACAGCTTTTGCTTGCGGCTCGTCGATTTGGCCACGTTAATTGACAGCCGGCCCACATAGATTTTCATAATTTTTGTTATGAGACAAACACACACGCACACAAAGGACATGTGCGTGTGTGTGCGTGTGTGAGGTCAGCTAGCCGCATATTTAATTACTTTTGTAGTTTTGGCAAGGGTCAGAAGGGCCGGCACTGGTGGCAGCCGCTTTTGACCTCGATTTAACGATTTTGCTTTGTCATTTCGGCCGTTTAATTATGTGCATGGAAATTTATGTGCGACTCCTTGACTTTAAATGAAGTGTAAGCACTTCCAGCTACGAGCGACCAGCTGCCCGGCAAATAAAAACCGAAAATAGCATCAGAAGCCCGCACCGATTCGCATAGGCGCAGATTCAAGTAGCCGCCGCCAGCTGTTTGGACCCGACCAAGCAGCCCCCCCCCCCTTACCACGCCCACCGTTATTTATGGGCGGCGCGCGCCTGATAATTCGGCCCAGCCCAGCCCAGCCCAGTCCAGCTCAGTCCAGCCCAAAGGCTCGGCCCAGCCTGATTAAATTTTGTATTAGCTCAATAAATTTGCAATGACAAATGGCAGACGAAATGGGGACGAGAAACGGAAAAAGGGGGGAAAAAAGGCAAACAAATGCGCAGCGACTGGCAAATGGAGAGCGCTTAGTCCTTTCGCTTAGTCCTTTCGCTGGCCGTCCGTTGTCATATTTGAGGCAGGGATTCCCGGAGCTAATTGATGGCGCTTGTTAATTGCCCAGCGAACTGCCGCGGCCATCATGGCGACAATCAGCAATGAGCTCTGCCCAATGAACAATGAGCCAATGGCCACTGCCAGCTGCCAGCTGGCAGCTGGCAGCTTGACAAGCGCGACACTTGGCTCACCTTGACCTAGCGAAGCGTCGCGTCTTGCAGTCCTTTCGCGCTTTAGCTCTTTAGTCTCCCGCCTCGAGCTGTCGCCTCTTCTACTTCAGAGTTCACTTTATTGTTTTCCCCTTTTGTCTTTTGTCTTTATACATGGCTTCTTCAGCTTGTCGCAGAGAAGAGCAGTCGAAGGTGAAGAAGTCACTAGAGCAAGATGAAGAAGGATGTCGATGAAGTCGTGGCATTTCAAGGCAGGTCAGAGCATTCTTCATTTTCCTCTAGTTACCTGTTCTTCCTCTCTCCCCCTTTATCTCCATCCATTCTCCTTTCATATTGATCAATTTCTCTTGCCTTCATCTCTTTCTAGTTCTGAGCATCTTAGACTTCGCCTCGTTCAGCTTGCTTTCCATCTCTTCACATCATCTTTTCCCTGCATCTCCGACGACATCTCTTCCTTTCATAACCTTTGACTTCTCTTCCTCTTATCTTCCTTTTGATCACTTCCCTTCGTCTCCTTTGGATTTTCCTCCTTCATCGTCTTTGATTTCTCTTCCCCTTATGCCCCTTGACTTAATCTGCCTTAATTTTCCTCTAGATCTCTTTCCCTTGCCTCATTCAGCTTATCTTCCTTCATCTCCTTCACCTCTTCATCTTCCTCTAGAACTTCATCTGCTATGACTTATTTCCATCTACTCTAATTGCACCTTCATCTTGATCTTTCTTCGACTTCAACCGCTCCTTCAACTTCCACTCCGTCTGCTTTCTCTAGATCTCATCCTCCTGTAACTTATTCCTTTACCTCCATCTACTCTACCTATATCTTCCCTTCAACTTGCTCTGTTTCTCTCTTCGCTCTTCCTTCGACTTTCCTGCCTTCATCTTCCTCTAGATCTCTTCATTTATCTTCATCTACTCTAACTAACTTACTACTCTTCCCTTCAGCTGGATCTACTTCGCTTCATCTTCCCTTCCTTCCACTTCTTTTCCTTACATCTCCCCTTCAAGTTTTCCTTCAGTCTCTTCCTTTCGCCTTGGCTCTTTTTCTTTTCTTTTTCGTTTCACTTTTGCTTCAAATACCCTGTAGCTCGAGCTGCAGGCCGGCAGAGCTGACTAGCCAAACATCTGCCGTGAACATCTTTGAGTCTATGCCTAAAACTCTTCAAAATTGCATTTCCCTAAACATTATCAGCTGGAAAACTATCAAACTTTTTTACAGGGTATTCGTTAGTCTAACAACTTTGTGTGATTTGCTTCATTTACTCAAGTTTTATAGGAAATTGAACTTTTTAGCGATACTTTGCGAGCTCTTTGCCATCTGCCGTACAACTACAGGGTATGCACCAGTCGATCATTATCGAGAGGCCATTAAATTTGGTTTTTGTCGCGATTTTCCTGTGCAACTTTATCGATGCGATAAAACGGGGCACGGGACGAGCAGGATGCACATATGGGAAATGTTGGATTGGACAAGTTTTAATTTGACTCACAGAGAGAGAGAGAGAGCGAGAGAGAGAGAGAGAGAGAGAGAGCTGCAGCTGGGCCACGCTTCGGTTTAGGTTTAGTCCAGCTGAAGCGTCGCTCGTCGTTAATTACGCGACTTTTGCTGCGGTCGACCATTTGCTGATTGCATGACGCACTCGCTGACGTGTCAGCAGCGACGTCAGCAGCGGCACGCACGCCACCCCTCCATCTCCCCCCATCTGCACCCCCCTCTGGGCGAGTGAGCAGCCGAGAGGGAGGGAGAGTCCCCGTCGTCCACATGGCCGCCCACAACAGTTAGTCACGCCAATTTTATTGCACTGCTGACACGGCCAGAGGGCCTAGAGGCGGGCAGCAACTAGTGGGGAGTGGGGAGTGGGGACCCGGTGAGAGGGGGTCTCAACTATCACTCGCAACAATGGCGTCCGAACAGAGTTTTCGGATTTCAAGCGGAACAATTAAGTTAACGATCTGCGGACATGAGCGGGCGCCAAGTGACAGAAATCGTGTGCCAAATGCTCGGCCATCGGCAGCAGCCACGTGCGGGGTCGCAAATGCGCGAACGTGTTTTGTAGCCAACGCATAGACACGCCCATTTAAGCCAGCATCGGACAACCGCCCATCGCCCACCCACAGGTCGACTGTTAAAGCTTTAACTTCGGGTCAACAAAACATTTCTTCTTTCAATTAGCTCCGCACCCAAATTGATTAAATCAATTGCCAATATGGGGGAGGGTGGCAAAGGGGTTGGGCAAAGGGTTCTGCTTACTGAATGCCAACTGCAGCCGGACAATGGGCAAGAGGCAACCAATGGCCACGAGTCGCGGCCGAAATGCTCTATGCCAGCCTCTGCTGGCGCAGATATAGAATTCCGATTCGTTCCGGAACTCGAAATTGACTTTGGGTCGCTATCTTTTCCTTACGGCTTTCTATACCCTGAACCAATTGAAAAGGGGCAATCAGGGCATAATGTTTTTGTTGAAATGTATGTAAAAGGCGGAAGAAGGGATCAGGGAGACAAGCCGAGTTGATATAGCCATGTCCGTCTGTCCGTCCGTATGTTTGAACGCGTCGATCTCAGAACATATAAGAGCTAGAGACTTCAAAGACTTTGGGAGGTTCGTGTATAGCATGAAAGGATCGAGTTTGTTTCAAATAAACGATAACTATCGTAGTTTTAATGTTATCGATTAAAGCCCGATATCGTTATTTAGTTATAAAACTCTAGCTAATTCATCTTTACAGCTATAGTCTTCAAATTTTGCATTTAGTGTTACGTGAGCTTTCTGCAATTTTGGTTTTTGTTAAATTTTGGATGCCACGCCTCCTTCGCCTCAAATTTGTAAAACACGTATTTCAAGTACTAGAGACTTATGCTTTGGCACACACACACATATGAATGACATAATCACGCTCTGCAAGTTTCATCAAAATCGTTTGTCTGGAGAAAAAGTTATGAAACATTTAATATCTCATATTATCGGCGCCTTGCAGACTGAGCGCAGTTGCTGAGCTAAATGCACAGTAAGCAGTGTGTGCATGTGTTGCTTGCTACATAGGTATAAAAGTAACGGAGAATTTTAGTAGTTCTAAGGAATCGCGGTTCTTCACAAGGTTCAGGGTATTCCCTAGTCGAGCAGTCTCGACTAGAGTTTTCTTACTTGCTTAAAACTTTATTTTGTAAGCTGCAGCTACTTGTAGACCCCATTCTCTAGGCTCTGTCCTGCATCTTCTTTTCTGCTTCTTGGCCTCGTCTTGACTTCTTTCAGGCTTCTCTCCGATCGGCCTCAACAAATTTCTGCTCAGAATGCTTCCCGCTGCCATACGCCGCCACAACAAGTAGCACAAATTTCTAATACACTCAGCCAAGCGGGGGTGGGGCTATAGGCGCAGAGGGGCGGCCGCAGGGGCGTGGCATACATTACAAGAAATGGACTTGGGAGTAAACAAAGTTTTAATTTCCTTCAATGATTTCTCTGCGCATTTGTTTTTCCACAAGTGTGTGTGTGTGCTGTGTGTGTATGCTGTGTGTGTGTGTGTGTATGCTGTATGTGTGTATGCTGTATGTGTGTGTGTGCAGCATCATAATCAAGTTAGATAAATCTAAATCCTTTGCGATAAGCGTCTATAGAATGAACCCGGCTCAAGCATTGCCTTTCAGCCTAGCCAGAACTTTCAGCTCTCTCTGTGTGTGTGTGTGTGTGTGTGTGTGTGTGTGTGTGTGTGTGGGACAACTTGGAGCAACGAATTAGAGAGCGCTCTCCCTCAATGCCGTTGCGAGTGAATAGAATTTGTAATTTCCGTTTTCGTTTTGTATGCTAACCCAAAGACCCAGCCCCGCGCAGCCCCCACCTTGATGAACCCTCCCCCACCCCCACCGGGGCAGTGAGGCCTGCAGCACTTTAAGTGAGATGTGGCCTGGCACAATGAAACTGTTGAAGCTGCATCCACAACAACAACAACAACAACAACAACAACAACAACAACAACAGCAGCAGCAGCAGTCGAGGCTGCCTTTAAGGCTGGCTGCAGTTCAATTGGAGGAGCCAAAAGCCAAACAAAAAATGGAAAACGTTAACGGATTCGGATTTGGCTAACTGTGCGGAATACTTCTTTTGGCCATATATGACAGGGAGACAGAGAGGGAGGCAGAGAGAGGGAGATAGCGATATGAAGCGAGCACTGAAAACATTTTCCCCATTTGCATTTGAAGCGAAACGTAAAAATTGATAGCGAATGTGTATAGGGTATATATATAGTGGGTGTGTGTGTGTGTGTGTGTGTGAGGGGTATATAGTTACATGTGTGTGTGTGTGTGTGCTGATGACAGCGATAAGCAGCTGGCGCCTCAAATGAAGCCGAAACAAAAAGTATTTTCCATTAGCAGCGCGATCAAAGGCCAAAGCTAATTGAAAGCAAATGGAATCAATGTAGGCAAATCCGCCAAAAGATACCCGGTACAGTAAGTGCAGGCAGGGAGTATTCAGCAGAGAGAGAGAGAGAGAGTGAGAGAGGGAGAGAGGGAGAGAAGGAGAGGGAGAGAGAGCTATGCGCTCAGAGTGAAGGAGAAGCGAGGGAACTCAGTTTGATTGCATTGAAGGCTCTCAAACTGTAGCTAGCAAAGGCAGTGCTATTTCAACTGTAAATTTAGCTAATCACTAGTAATTACTAATGGGTATTAGCAGGTGGAAGAGCTTGTTAAAGGCTCGGCTAGCAGCAAGCGAGTTGCTGCTTGAAGACTAAGGCCTTCTATACCCTGTAAATGTGCATGCGGGGCATATTAGTTTGGCTGAAATTTTATATAAGAGATAGATAGAGGCTTGGCTGATCAAAGCGGGTATATATAAGCATGATCTTGAGCAAATACAGCCCCGAGTCGATGCAGCCCTGTGCTGCGGCCTGTTCATCTCTCTGTCTGTTCGTCCGTCCGACTTTCTATGCTTGGAACTCAGAGGGACTATCGATATATAGGTTCTTCAAAGTCCAAAGAGAAACTAGAGTTATGTGAGGCTCTCCCATATTCATAGTTACTCTTTGAACTAAGAGGAGCTAGGGATAGGTATCTCTTAGTCAGGTAGTCCCGGCTAAAGCATGCTTTTAGTGTTCAAGGTTGGGAGAAGCTTGAGAGGGATTGAGTTAGGAAAAAGGACTCACTGAAGTAGGACACCAAAAGTTATATGAAATGAGCTCAAATATAAATAAAGATTGAAATGAAGTACTAAATATAGTCTTGCTAGTCAGGCAGCATCGGTATCTATAACATTATCTTAGACTAAACAAAGCTCAAGCTGAGCCTAGGCAAACTGAATTCTCAGAGGAGGATATATATCATTATGTATCATGAAATGAAGCTATATACTTACTTCTTAAGCAGGAGCATAGTGTAAAAACGGAGTTTTATCTCTCTCTCTCTCTCTCTCTTTCTCTCTCTCTTTCTCTCTCTATTCGTTTCTCTCTCCCAAACTCTTGCTGTTGCGCTCACACACTGTGCTTAGTCGAGCTGCGTGGGCGTTGAGTGGGTGCGATCTAGTCGGGTCGTCGGCGCTTCCGGCGTCGCCGCCAGGCGATGTGGCTGTGGCTCAGGAGGTGGGCCAGCAGCCGGACGTAGCGCCACTCGACGCAGCTGGCGACGGCGATCAGGAGCATGGCGTTCAGGCCGAGCGCTAGGGTGGCGGCCGAGCTGCCGAGGTTGCCTTTGGTCAGCTGGTCGGCGCAGCGGCCGATCGCATCGATGTCGAGCTCGCTCATGACGCGCCCGTTGACCTCCAGGGGCGAGATGCAGTAGTTCTTCTGGAGGAAGTCGCTCAGGTTGTGGGCGCCCTCGGCCAGGGGCCCGTCGAGCAGGGTGTGTATGTGGCAGCCGCAGGGGAAGTGGTTGTTCAGCAGCTGCAGGTGGTCCACCCCGTCGACGATGATGGCGTTCGGGTCGGGCGTCTCCAGGACGTGGTTGCCGTGGAACTTGAGGTGCTTGATGGCCGCCGTGTTCGTGAAGTTGAGCTCCTCGATCGAGTCGATCTTGTTGTTCAGTATCTGCAGCGTCTCCACCTGGGTGAGGCCCGTGAAGGCGTCCGCGCAGATGACGCCCAGGTCGGACTCCTGCAGCGTCAGCAGCAGCACGTTCGAGAGACCGCGGAAGGTGAACGGCGAGATCTCCTTGAGGTCCATGTAGGCCAGCTTGAGCAGCCCCACCGCGTCCATGCCGAAGAAGGCGTCCTGCTCGATGCTCCGTATGCCCGAGGGCAGGATCAGGTGGCCGACATTCGTGAGGCTGGAGAAGGCCGACGTCTCGATCCGGATCAATGGATTGTTGCTCAGCAGTATCAGCTTGATGTTCGAGGTGCCCGCGAAGGCGTTGCCCTCGATCCGCTGGATCTGGTTGTGGCTCAGCAGAATCGTCGACAGATTCTGCAGCCCTGCGAACGCGAACTGGGCCACCATCTGCAGCGGCGTATACTGTATCGACAGCTCCCGCAGTCGCGGCAGCCCGCGGAACGCGAACTGCTTAATCCGCGTTATGTTGTTCCCATCCAGCGAGAGCTTCTTCAGCGCCCGCAGTCCGGCGAACGAGTCCGGCTTGATGATGGGAAAGTTGTTTTTCGTCAGCGCCAGATTCTCCACTGTCGCTGGCAGCTGCCGCAGCGGAATCTGCTCCAGTCCGCCCGTGTTACACAGCACCTAAACGAGAGAGTGCGAGAGAGAGAGAGAGAGAGAGAGAGAGAGGTGAGAATGGTTGTGGTTGGGTGGTGCAGGTGTCAAGATGCTAGTCAATGTTGCCGAGAAAAATTGAATTTGCGGCTTTATTGCTGCCAAATAAAATTAAATCGAATTTTTTTTATGCTCTTTGTTCACTCTGCTATACGCCGTAAAAAATGGTAACGGGTATATGCAGTTGTGGAAAAAAGTGTGTGGAAAATGACTGTGATTGTATGTGGTTATGAGAACTTCTAGGCTAATCCATCTTCTTTAACTTAACTTATCGATATATATATATCGATAAAGTATGACAGCTATGTCTATCGACTTTTACTGCTCCAGGCTTGCTTGCAAGCACTGTAGCTTGCTCTCTCTCAGGAAAGATGCTCCTATGCTGAGTGCTACATGCCTAGTCCAAATCGATAAGTATCGATAAGTATAGAAACTGTTGATACTTGCTTTAAGGCATGTATATATGAATGCCTTAGCTGCCCTAATCAAGACTTTTCAAGTGGAGTCAACGTAACTCAATAAGCCTTGTATTCTGTGAATATCGATAAATATCGATTACATGAAATCTATACTTAAGCAGTGAAATGTCACATGAACTAGTCTCACAGAGTTCTACTCTCTTACGAGCCACACAAGCATGTCTCTTTTATCGATAACTTTGCCATTGCACGTCAATCGATAACTATCGAAAAGCATGCGCTCAAGACAACCAATTGCATAAGTTGCTTTATATGTAATGGCTGCTAGGCATAGGCATGAGCTCAATTGAATGCCATCTTCCCCTCGTTCCACCCCTGTCACAGCTCGCTAACATCCCCTCGCTCAAGCACAGGGTATCTAGCTAGTCACGGCACTCTGCTGCTGCTCACTGCTTTGTTTTGTCGCCGCATTGCTGCTGCTCGTTTCGTTGTTTCTTTTTAATCAACCCCCCTTGGCCACTGTCACTCCTACCCCTAGCCCGTGACATTGTTTTGCGCCACGCGTTTCGCAGCTCACAGCTCACAGCTCGCGTCTCGTCTCGTCTACGCTTTGTGCTTTCTTTTTTTTTTATAACTATTATGTGCTGATGCGTGCGTTTGTGGGCAGCACAGACATACCTACCCCAACCCCCAGCCCTGCCTTGTTCTGCCCCCTCCAGCCTGAGCTATATGGCTACAATGTCCATTCTAGGCATGCCTCCTCCTACACCTGCTTCGTCTTTACACTCAGCCTTATCTGTTGTAACTCCTGCTCCTGCTTGTCGCTGTTTCGTTGATGTCATCGCTGCCCGTCTTAAGTCCAGCTCTTTTGCAGTTACTTTCTCTCTCCTCCTCCTCCTCCCCGTCCTCCTCCTCCTCCTCTGTTTCGCATTTGCACAATTTTCATACGCTTCACCTCTTAAATGAACGAATTAAAAGTTTCATTTCTTGCAGCTTCATCTACGTCTTCGTCGTTTGCTTCTTCCTCTTCTTCTTCTTCTGCTTCTGCTTCGTCTATTGTGTTGTTCTTTTTTCGCTTTTCTTGTTCAACAATTGTTTATGCGAGTGCCGCCAAATGTTTCTTTTCAATGCGTTGCGCTGCGTTTCATTCCCATTGTTCGATAAGCCCTAAATTTCAGTCTGCAAATAAGCTTAAAGGGTATGCGCTAGCAAGGGCAGGGGGAGGTATATATATATATAATATCTTATGTATTATATATCTATTTTATATAACTCAACTTGATCGCAAAGGAAATTGATTAGTCATTAAACCTGGAAATCTAAGCTGAGGCAGTTGATAACAAATTGCAAGAACTTTCATATGGAACTTGGCTTTATTTGAAAGCTATAGCCATGCCATTATGTTGTGTGAAATATGTCTATATCAATTTCAGACTTGGCTCAATATGTCGACCCGTTATCAATGCCCAATGCAGCTGCAGCTCTGCTGAATGCCTTCTCTGCCTCCCTTACTCAGCTCTGCTTAGTACAACTGCTATGTATTCTTAACTTCTTAGCAAACCCCATCTAGTTATAGGCTTTAGAGTGTAGAGAGCACATTGCTGCTTAAACTTATCAACAGTTATGTCTGCCAACTGCCTGCCTACTGCACGCCTACTGCCTGCCGAGTAAATAATTTGCTCATTAATAACTTCAAAAAAATTAATAACAAACTTTTCACTTATTTACGCACTTTAAGTAGTTATTAAATGAAAAGGCATTTCTCACTAAATATTTAAAAATTATTTTGTTATCTAAAAGTCTTATAGTTGCTGAAATATAGCTCTCCGAAGCAGCTTCACTCTTGCTGGGCCACAGCAACGCCTTTCATTTCTCAGCCAAAACTCAACCCAGTTCTGGTGTAAACACAATTAAGTAAGCAATGCACTTCTAATTCATCAAAACTAAGTCTCTCTCTCTATATATACACATATATATCTTCATATACCCGCTTTATCGGCTCTAAGTTCGCTCACTTCAAGTTGCGCCAAAAAGTAGGCAACGATTTTTGAATACAGCTCAAGCAGCTCGGCAGCTCTAAGGCTCGGCTCGGCTCGGCGCTGCTCTTTTGCCTCAATTCATTTATTAATAATTTTTTCATTTTCGGTTTGCTTATTGTTGTTTTTGGTCGGGGACGGGGGGTGGGCGTGGCCCGTGCTGAGTAAATCATTTCATTGTTCATAATCTGGAATAATGAAATCACTTAAGTTCTCAATTTGGTAAAAATGACGATGCCAGCAGCGCTCGCTCGCTCGCCCCATTGGTAATAAGGATGCGCATTAAGCGTGCCTAAGTGGGCCGGGGGGCGTGGCCGTACCCATGCCCGTACCCATGCCTACTGCCATTATTTTTTCCCCGTTTCTTCTGGTTCTACTTCTTCTTCTTCTTCTTCGCTTGTTTTCTGTTCACATCGTCCAAACTATTCGCGCAGCTGGCCGCAAAAATTCTCGCGGGAGACAATTGAATACGAAAAGAGTGCAGCAGCGTACTGTTGACCGACTGCCAGTATACCCTGTATGAATATACATATATATCTGTGAGTTGGCTTGACTTGCTTTTCGCTCTTTGCTTTATATTTAACTCTCTATATCCTCTATGTGTTTTAGCTACCCTTTTAGCTCCGCTCTACAGGGTATAGCTGGGGGCAGCGATGCGCACAGCAGCAAATGTAACAAGTGGAATATGCCATGCCCACTGCAAATGCTCCACATGCTGGCCTGCCCCCGCCCATGCTCCCGCTCCTGCTCGTGGCTAGCCTCCATGGCTGCCCATTGTGCAGTTTGTGAATTGTGAAACAAAGGGAAATGAACATTTTTGCCCAACATTTTCGATTTAATTCTGCTCTCTCTCTCTCTCAAGCTATCTCTGTGTGTGGCCAAGAGGCTGACCAGGCCGAGGATCCCCCAGACGAACTCTCTGTAGGCCACCAGCTGATGATGATGATGATGATGATGCTGCTGCTGCTAACAACTACAGAGAGAGGGAGGAAGAGAGGGGGAGGAAGACTGGTTAGACATTGTTAAGCTTACTTGAGTCTGGGACAAGCAGATGCACTCGGCTGGGCATGATTTGGATGTTTCGGTTTGTTGCGAGTTCCACAGGCAGACAACAGTGAGCGCAATTATGAGCAGCAGCCAGGAATTGCACATTTCACGTTTCTTCTTCTCGCTGCTGACACGACAGTTTGGCGGCGTAATTGAGCTCGATTCACTGTCTCTCTTCCGCACACACACACAGAGCGAGAGCGAGGGCGAGAGAGAGAGGGAGAGAGCGGACGGAAAGGAGTGTGCTTCAACTGCTGTTGCTTGGGCTGCTCCCTCAGCTGCCAGTTGGCCTTTTGCCTTTGCCTCGTTGCGCTTTGGCCTGCTGCTGGTGTTTCCTCTGCCTCTGCTGCCTCTGCTGCTGGTGCTGCTGCTGGAGCTTCCTCTTGCTTTGCTGCTGCTTACTTATTTATGTTTTTTATATTGCGTTATTTCATTTGAACTTTCTTTTTATATATTCTTAAGCTTAATCATATTTATTTATGCTGCTGCTGCTTCCACGTGCTGCGAAAGAGACAGAGAAAGACAGAGAGAGAGAGAGAGAGAGAAAGTATGAGATAACGAAATGACAATTGTGCAAGTTTCATTTGCACTTTTCCAATGCGACACTTAAATACAGATAGAGAGAGGGGGAGTGAGGGAGTGAGGGAGTTCTCTCTATATATAAACATAAAACTAAAGAAGCCTACACTTAAAGAGGGAAGAGGAGAGGGGTAGAGCATGCAAAATTGATGCGCAGATTAGAGTTGCTGCAGACAGCTCCTAAGACAGGGGCGTGAGGGTCGTGCAAGGGCAGGTTAAAGTTAGATCGACAGTTGGCATGAACCTGGCACCTGGCTGCGGCTCAAAGCCGGCGCTCAAGCTCAGCGTTTAGCTCTTAAGCCCCACTGCCCCGAAAACTACGGCAGCTGAACCAAAAGGCAACGCAAGGCGAGGCATGGCGAGGCGAGGCGAGGCGAGGCGAGGCGAAGCGAGGCAAAGGCCGCATTGCCGCTGACGTTGATGTTGGCTTTGGCTTTGGCTTTGAGACTGGGCACTTGGTTCTGGCTGGCTGGCAGGCTGTCAGCTCCTGCTGCCATGTCCAAAATAGCTGCTTGTTAATCTTCAATAATAAATAAGTAATGCAAGGTGGACGTCAGCTTGCAGCTGCCTGCAACAACAACAACAACAACAACAAGGAACACAAAGCCAATGCAATATAATAACTAAAATTGCTCTAAAGAGAATTTGCGATAAGGCGTCGCTGCTGCTGCTTCTGCTGCTGCTGCTGATGGCGTGGCGGGCAGGTGGGCCGGTTTGAAATGTTTAAATGCACAAATCAAATATGCAAGCAGCCAAAATGACAAACAGGCAAACAGTCAAACGAGCACCTGATGCCCAGCCGAGCCGAGCTGCGTGCTGGCTTTTAATTGAACATGGCCGGTTAGCTTGGGCTAAGCAAAATGTCACACACAATGCCAAATGTGAACGGAGGGGAGGGGCTAAATGTTTGGGGTCAGCCAGACACAATAAATATGCACAGGCATAAATCCGTGACATTATAATTGGAGAGCCAGCAGGCGCGTGAGAGTGAGCGTGAGAGATAACAAAAGTAAGCGAATTTAAATCACAAATGCAGCCAACTGCAGGCTGTGCGAGCGAGACCGACTGTGTGTAGCGAGAGTCGATCTGGTTGGCACTTTAAGCAGCCGCCATGTTGCACAAGAGAGCCGAGTGTAGAGTTTTCAAGTGCTGAGAGTCAGTGCAAGAAGAGTGAAGAGTGCGACTGTAAGTAGTGTAGAAAGCTGATCTCAGGGCAATTTAGAAAGCGAAAAGGAGACAGAGATATGCGCATGTCATACTGCTCAGTATCAATGCTGTCGGTTCTAGCTGTAATAGAAGCTGGCGGGAATTATAGCTCGAGCACTCATGTGCAACATAGCTGTTTTATAGCTATGATGACTAGCTGATCTGGCTTGTTGAGCTAAACAGCTGCCAACACTGTTCAGAATGTGCCGTGAGAGATGTAGACTTTTGCTGGCAATTAGAATGAGTGAAGAGACACAATATATACTTATGTGTAGTTTGACTGCTCATGCGAACAGCAATTACGTATGAGTGAGGGTTAAGTGAAGAGCGTGCCTGAGCTGTTATAACTTAAAGCAGGCAAAAAGAGAGAGCGAGCGTTAAGCTTTAAAACGTACGCGCTTATTTCGGCATGCGGTGTGTGCGCTGGCGGCCATCTTTGTCGCACAGCGTGACATTTTGGCAGCGCTGGGAAAACCTGTGCAGGACCTGAAGCTATGAGCACACGAATATCTGTGTGTTAAGGACGCGATGCGAGGCGATGCGAGGCGACGCGACGTTGGCGACGCTCGACGCCTGTCGTACCTCACACAATCGCATTACGCCCCGATCTAAAGGGATAAAAGCAAAATAACAAAGCTCAAATAATGCACAGACAATTGTGTAAGCAGCTGCTGCTGCAGAAGAAGAGCGGCAGCAGCGATGATGGCAAAAGGAATCACAAATGTGGCAACTGAAGCAGGCAGCAGGAAGCAGCTTAGTGGAGCAGCA
The DNA here is from genome assembly GCA_961210405.1 of Drosophila mercatorum. Taxonomy (NCBI): domain Eukaryota; kingdom Metazoa; phylum Arthropoda; class Insecta; order Diptera; family Drosophilidae; genus Drosophila; species Drosophila mercatorum. The sequence goes on along the minus strand of CAUIUS010000001.1, from coordinate 20,258,044 downwards.
GCTCTGTCTAGTTGCTTACTGCATGCGATATGTGCCAAGGCAGACACACTGCAGCTGCCAAATAGAGAGCGAAAGAGAGAGGGGGAAGGGAGAGGAAGACAGCATGCGCAGCTAATCAATCAATTTTATTCAGCATTTTATTGAATTAACACAGTTGGAGTCGTACGACGGCTTGCGATGCAGACGTTGTCCATGTCTCGTCGCTGCCCGTTGGCCCCGGCCTGATGGCTGGCCATCATTTATGCTGGCCGTGTCATCGTTTAAGCCAACATTATAGCCAATTAGTAAATAGATTTAATGGCAAAGACATTGCTCAGCATTCCGCAACACACAATGCAATATTATTATGGCCTTCCATCAATCACAAATTGCGAATAGATATTCCAATTTCGACTGTGTAACGTAACCAACAATTATGTGGCATGGGTGTGCGTTAGAGCGAGAGCGTTAGATAATTGAGTGCAACAAAGCGATTTTAATTGCTTTACTTTTCACACAGTTATTCATATATGTACAAATAAACAAAACTAATTTGCTGTGTGTGTGCGTGTGCTGCTATCTCGCTCTAACGCATGAATAATGCTCTGGCGTGTAAGCGAGCGCAGGCACGCACACACACAACTATTTGTAGATTTATGCACACTTGCACAAGTGGAGAGTTGATCAGAGCCAAATGTTTGCGTGCGTGTTGCCATCCCACTCGCACTCATCTAAGTTGCGCTCGCATGGCGAGTGTTTGCTTTGATTGGTTGACAGGCGGACCGATTGATGATCAACAACGCCGAAGGCAGCAATAATTTTCAAATGCCACAAAAATTCCATTTTGCACAATAATTTTTCTTTGCAATTAAATACTGTAATTAAATACTGGCACACATTTTGTAAAATTTCAGCAGCCAGGCTCTTGTGCAATTTATGTTTCTATCTATTATCATTCTTTTGTTTAGTTTCAACTGCAAAATGCTTTGTGTAACTGTAGCTGCGATGGACAAAAGTCAGAAACTGCATTCAGGTGGGCAGCAGTCGACACTTTAAATCAATATTTGAAAAAATGATTTAAAATTTAATGAAAAATCCATTGGCCGAAGGGCCAAATGCCAGCAGCAGTCAGAGAACAGAACATGGAAGCTGTTGAGCAAACGACTTGAAAGTTGGCAACTTGCGGCCGATATCTGAAGCGATATCTGTAAGATATGTGAGCTCATAAGTTAATGTCCGTTTCACGAGTTAAATAAATATCGTTAAGCAGATAAGCAAAGAAGCCAGCAAATAGAATTATTTTTGCAAGAGAGAAGACGACCGCAGAGCCAGAGTTCAGAGTCAGGATGTTGGCCAAAAGGACAAACGACCCACGACGGACCAAAGGACACGGGACACGGGATACACTCGGACGATTGGACGTTTGTGTCGTTTGTCGTTAGTCGCCGGGGCCACATTCAATTGCTGCCAACTGGCGAGCGAACTAAGGGCTCCAGCAGCACATGTGAGAGCTGGCAGCCAGCACCTGCAGCAGCAGCAGCAGTAGCAGAGGCAGCAGCAGCTGGCAGAGCCAAGTGCTTGACCACTGGCGTGCGCTTGCCATGAAGATAATTTAGAAAGCCGCACAAAGCACAAAGCATACAGACAGAGACCCAGAGGGCGAGGCAGAGGCAGCGACTGAGGCGAGGCAGAGACAGAGGTGGACCATCAGTCAATGCAGAAGGCTATGTTCCGCTTAAATTAGAGAAGGCGAGAGGGAGAGGAAGCATTAAGCAAGTAAGTTTTGTGGTTGCAATTGAAAAACGAGCTGAAGCTCTCTTAAAGCGGGCAACGGCGGCCAGCAATGTGGCCGACACTTCATTAACGTGGCCTGACCCGCTGGCCCGCTGGCTCTTGGCCATTTTAATGATCAGCAGCTGCAGCTGCAGTTGATCACAGTTGAAGCTGTTCAACGACCAGCTATGCATTTAATTGCTCTTTGTGGGCGAGCAAAGGACCACCACCAGCAGCAGCTCACAATATTTTGGCTGCTTGCCAGCTAGCAGCAAATGTCTGTCTGTATGTGTGTGTTTGTGTGTTTGTGTGTGTGTGTGCTTGGCCCGCTTATCTTTTCAGTTAAATGCCTGTGCCTAGGTCGCTAATCAAATTATGAAAGCCTTGTTAACAACAACAACGACAACAACTGTGAGCAATGACGATGTGCATTGGGATAAGAATGCCAGTCGGAATTCACCTGGTCACTGGCCTATGGCATGCATTGATAGCCAACTGGGCAGGTGCTCTTCTGCCAGCTCATATGCATATCAAAGATGGCCGCCAGCACTTGAAGTATATTAAAGTGACTTAACTCCCTTTAGATCGACAGTGGAGTGAGTGAGCTGGCATGATATGCATGCCAACAGTTAGAAACTCTACACACACTCTCTCTCTCTCTCTCGGCTGAGCGCGCTTTAAAGATGGATTCAGCCAAACAGAGTTAAGCTGAGCAATTTGCTTATAATCTTCAGTGGAGTGAGTGAACTGGCATGATCAAAACTCTACACATACACACTCTCTCAGCAGCCGTCAGCCAAACAGAGTTAAGCTGAGCAGTTTGCATACAATCTTCAGTGGAGTGAGTGAACTGGCATGATATGCATGCCAGCAGATCAAAACTCTACACACATACACACTGTCTCTCAGCAGCCGTCAGCCAAACAGAGTTAAGCTGAGCAATTTGCATACAATCTTCAGTGGAGTGAGTGAGCTGGCATGATCAAAACTCTACACATACACACTCTCTCAGCAGCCGTCAGCCAAACAGAGTAAAGCTGAGCAATTTGCATACAATCTTCAGTGGAGTGAGTGAACTGGCATGATATGCATGCCAGCAGATCAAAACTCTACACACATACACACTGTCTCTCAGCAGCCGTCAGCCAAACAGAGTTAAGCTGAGCAATTTGCATACAAACTTCAGTGGAGTGAGTGAACTGGCATGATCAAAACTCTACACCCATACACACACTCTCTTACTGAGCGCGCTTTAAAGATGGATTCAGCCAAACAGAGTTAAGCTGAGCAATTTGCATACAATCTTCAGTGGAGTGAGTGAGCTGGCATGATATGCATGCCAGCAGATCAAAACTCTACACACATACACACACTCTCTCAGCAGACGTCAGCCAAACAGAGTTAAGCTGAACAACTTTTTGCGCACTCAACCTCAAGTGACAGATCGCCCCACCCCCTCTCTTCCTCCTCGCTGGGCAATCAAATTATGAAAGTCCTGTTTACAAAATCAGCCAATAGCAAACAACAAGAACTTTAAGCAATGTTCGTGAGAAGAGTCGAGCTCGAATTTCAGCTGGTCAGTCGGCCGTGCGATGCGTTGTTAATCAAAAAGCCAACTCAAGTCAAATTTGGCCCAGCTGAAGCGAGCAGCCTTCAATTACCTGTAAATATGCTAGTCTCGTGAGCTGCCACCTGTAATACTCGTGTCTTGGCCAAACTTTGCACTCGTCTCTGTGCTCTATCAAAGTTAATATGATGCGCAACTTAGCACAAAGTCAAAATCTTCAAGAGTTCATGCGAGTGTGTGTGTGTGTGTGAGTGTGTGTTTGCTGCAGCAGCCTGTTGACGGTTCCATAAAAGCGAATACATAAAACATGTGTTCAACTTTGGCCTACAGATTTACACTTGGCCCCAGACAGCGGCAATACAAACGCTCTGCCCAACGTCAAGGCTTAGACGCTGTCTATCACTCTTTATCCCCTCCAGCCGTGCCTCTGTCTGCCTGTCCATCTGTGCGTCTCGCTGTCTGGCCTTGGCTTGCCAAATTTGTGGCTGTCAACGTCAACGTAGCGCCAGCCTCAACACCACAGCTCCAGCACCAGCTCCAGCACCAGCACCAGCGCCAGCTCGAGCTCCATCTTTAACGACAACGACATCATCGTTGTTCTTGTGCTCGTTTCTCCTTGTTGTCGCTGCCTCATCATCAGCAATTCCCAAGTGCGTGCAGTCGCCTTTAAGCTGCCTTTGTCTAGCTCTGGCCGCACAGCACTCTTACACTGAGAGAAATACCTTTGAGATATGTGTATAAGAGAATTTCCATAAACTCTTAGTTTTTGATATATGTTTAATGCACTTTGAATATAATTTTGGGGGTATTTAAAATGTATTTATTTATTTTGTAGTCGAATATTTCTTGCAGTGCAGCTGATGGGGTTATATGTAGCTTAATAGAAGCTGCTGCGTGTCGCATGTCAAGCATGGGAGAGCATAAAGAAGAGAAGCCAAGGCAGGGCAGACAGGGAGAGGGGCGGGGCTTGAGTTAAGGCTGTGTGTGAAGAGGGTATAACGGCACATAAAGCACAACAGCTTCTTGCCATTGCCATTGCCTTGCCTTGCTTTGCTTTGCTTTGCTTTGCATATGCTGCGTGTGAAAAGAACTGCGAGCGGGAGAGTGTGCGAGAGGGGGATGGCGAGAGTGCGTGTGTGTGCGATGTTTCATTGGCTTTTCGGTGTGGGCAAGTGCAAGAGGGACAGAGACAAAGAGAGAGAGAGAGGGAGGCATTGGTTATTGTGTTTATGGCTTTTTATAAGCCATGTCCCAAATCTGTCCGGCCTGAATTATTGGCCAGAGTTCAAAGGGCTTTGCAATGTTTGTTGCTTATTTGGCGATTTTCCCCAGATGAACGCAGGTCGCCGAGTGTGTGTGTGTGTGTGTAATATTTATATGTATATATATCAATATGCAAAGAAAAAGAAATGAAGAAAGGCAGGGCAAACGCATAATTCAATCATCCGTTCAATTGCTCGCCAATGATCAATCAATCGAGCATATCATTAATTAATTCCACCATTTAGCCAGACGCCAAGCACTTAACAAGGCGTTTACACACACACACACACACACGGAGTCCGTTCGTCCCTAAATGAGCAGCAAAAAGAAGCCAAAAACTCAAGAAATCAACAGCCAGAGCCACAAGGCAACCCAACCACACACACACACACACACAGATACAAATAGGAGATAAGCCCAAAAAAAAGAAACACTTTCATAAGCACACACAGAGAGAGAGAGAGAGAGAGGGCGGTAGGGGCGTGGCGGCAGCTACTGCTGTTTGGCAGCTAAATTTATTTGGGCAACTTTCATGTCGACGCCGCGTTTTCGGCTCGACTCGTAGGTCGTGTGTATTTGTAATTAACTGTTATTTAATACGATTTGCCTTGATTTTGTGGCAACAAGCTAAGCACACACACACACACACACATCCATAGACACATACATGTGGGCCAAGGGGGGCTGGGGCAAGGGCAGAGCCAAGCGGTCGAGTGGCTCAGAGATTGTTAGACCTAAAAACCAAAAGCCAAAAACCACTTAAGTGTGTGTTGTGTGTGTGTGTGTGTGTGTGTGTGTGTGTCGTGCTGGGCGTCTCTTGTAGACAAGCAGCAAAAATGCTGCGATTTAATTTGCCAAAGTTTTCGACGCCTTCGCCAGTTTTATCGCTTGTTCAAAATACCCTGTAACCGCAGACAAAAGGGCATGCACGACTACTATGCAGCGGCTAAGACAATGCTAACGTTCCTCAATCAATGTATGTATATTTTATAGTATATTGTTGTTGATTGACTAACTGATTGATTGACTGATTGATTGATTGATTAACCTTTTGACTGATTGGCTAATATACTGCTTGACAGACAGACAACAATTTGCTGCTTGACTAATTGACTGACTGAGGTACTAATAGGCTGATTGATTGATTGACTGCAATGTGTGATTGAAGAGTCGACTGATTGAAGAACTAACTGACGTTAAGGCTTACAGATTGATTGCCTGAATAACTAAGTTTGCTTTTAGGTTTAATGATTGACTGTGGTTGAGGCTGACTGAATAAGCTCTTAGATGATTGAATGATTGACTAGCTGATTGATTGATTGCTGAACTGACTAAACAGTCATATGATTGATTGATTGATTGATGCTTACTAAGTGACTTATTGGTTGCTTGATTGATTGATTGACTGATACAATTAATTGATTGATTGATTAGGCTATTAGATTGATGATTGACTGATTGATGGCTGACTCCACTAACAGCATTAGGTGCTTCACAGTTTCTCCCTCATTATTTGATTGATTGATTGTGTCATTAGATTGCTGATTGATTGATTGACTGACTGATTGATGGTCTGCTAACTCCACTCATATCACTGCCTGCTTAGTCTTAGCTACACCACTCTCATTTACTCACAGCCGTCTACAGGGTATCGCCACTTCGATCATACGCACGCCACACACTTGGACTCGCCTTGTTTGTTCTGCTAAGTAGTTGCCGTTGCTGCAGTTGTTGTTGTTGTTGTTGCTCTCTTGTTCTGGCTGATATTGATAAATGTTGTTGTGGGCCCTAAGTAGGGGGAGGGGGAGGGAGAGGGGAAGGCGCATGTAGTGTGATGGGGCGAGGGCAGCTTGTTTGCTGCTTAATGATGATACTTCTCGCTGTCAGCTCGACGTCTAGTCGAGTCGCTCAGTTGGTGATTTGTCATTGGTAAGGGTGACGACGACAACAGGTGGGGAGCTTCGCACGAGGACTTATATTAGCTGATTGCAGATAAGCAGGATAACACCTGGATAACATCGAAAACATGTGCCCCAAAGTTCAGCCAGCCAGCCGAAAACTTAGTTTGCCAACAAATTGCGATTTGTGGCGAAAACTCAAAAGTTTCTCGTAGAAATAGAGCAACACAAATATATGAGCGAATGTATGTAGCTGAGTGTGTGTGTGCGAAAGTGTGTGTGTGAGTGTGTGTGTGTGTGGAGAGTGTGTGTAGCGAGCGACATTTATGCATCTTGCATATGGGCTGAAGTGGCATGCAAATGGGCAAAGCATTGGAATATAACTCGAGAGCCCTCAAAAGTATGCTACACCTGGTGACACAGACAGAGGAGAACAGACGTTTCTCTCCCTTTCTTTTTCCACTCTTCTCAGTCTCAGTCTCTCTCTCTCTCTTTCACACACTGCCTGCTTCTCTCTCCGTTACTTTTTCTCTCGCAGTCTCTCTCTCTCTCTCTCTCTCTCTCTCTCTCTCTCTCTCTCTGTCTCTGTATCTTCCTCTCTTTCATTCACTCTTTCTATGTCTCGCATAGAGGAATATCATTTTCACTTTCTCTCTAATTCTCCGTTTCTCTACTTCTCTGTCTCTCTATAAATGTATCTTTCACTCTCTCTTTCTTTATATCCCCTCTCAACCCCTCTCTCTCTCTCCATCTAAATTTCTCCCAATTTCTCTCTCTTTCTCTCTCTCTCTCTCCCCATCTCATTTTCTCTCATTTTCTCTGACTTTCTCTCTCTATTTCTCTCTCTCTCTCTCTCTCTCTCTATCTCCCCCTCTCTCTCTCACTCTCTCTCTCTCCCCTTCTCTCCCTTTCCCTCTCCCTTTCTCTCTCTCTTTTTCTCTCTCTCGCTTTCTCTCTCTCTCTCTCTCTCTATTACTCCCTCTCTCTCCCCTTCTCTCTCTCTCCCTCATTCTCCCCCTCTCTCTCTCTTTCTCCCCCTCTCTCTCTCCACTTCCATGTGAAACTAGTTGAAAAACTCTTCAGAAAATGGAAATTCCTTGAATTCTGTCTTCAAAAACTTTTCAAACTCAAAATTTGTGGAATTTCAAGGTAATGCGAAGCTGTTCACAAACAGCTTTTAAGTAGCCAAACTTAGCTTTAAAGCTAGCTCAATGTGATACGCTATATATGTATATACATATATATTCCTATATATGCCTATATATCCTTATTAAATTCGATTTGCGAGCGCAAAAAGCCAAAAGAAAATTGTTTCAAGGTGAAGATTGAAGCGATGACGTTGCCAAAAGAAAAAACAACAAGCAAACAAAACAAAGAAAATGATGATGTAAAAGGAGAAGAAGAAGATGAAGAAGTAGCAGAAGAAGAAGCAGAAGCAGCGAGACAGAGAAACAGCAACAACAGTCCGACAGTAAGACAACAGCAGGAGCAGGAGCGGCAAAGAGGCTATAAAAACATGTGTAACTAGACGGCTTACAAGGATCACGCACTCAGTGACACTTAATGCGCCCAGCCACGCCTCCCCGCCCACTGACAATGATACGCGACAGACACACAGGCAGAGGCAGCGGCAGAGACTGAGGCAGAGACTGAGGCAGAGACAGCGAGCGAGAGACAGACAAACGCAATTAGCTTTTAGCCATCATAACATTATGAACGCTGAACTGACAGACGACGGCGACGTCGACTGAGGCAGAGGCAGAGGCAGAGGCAGAGGCTGTGAGTGAGACTGAATGACTGCTAACTGCTAATGATGAAGAGGCTAAGGGCAGAGGCAGCAATAGAGACGTAGATGTTAGATGAATGAAGAGCGAGAGAGAGAGAGAGGGAGGGAGGGAGAGGGGGAGAGACTGTGAGCTGGGCTGGGGGCCTGTGGCTTGTGGTTGGAGCCAAGAGGGGGGCTGAGCACATTATATGTTGATGTGCGGAAAGCAGAGCTCACGGCGCTGCCAACAATGCCGTTAACTTGTGTCGAGATTAAAATAAGGACACTCGCCGAGCAAAGAGCAAAAAGGCCACAGCCAACAGAGAGAGTGGGTGGGGGGTGGGTGGGGGGTGGGGCAAGTAGAGCTATGGACGTGCCACACGCGCGCTGCTCTCTCGTTGCTGTTGTTGCAAGTTGTGTGTGACTCGCATGAGTTGCAAGCTTTGTTTATGATGAGCGGGTGAGAGGGGCGGTGGAGGGGTAGGGGGCAGGGGGTAGGGGGCAGGGGTGCCTGGGCAGCTGCCTAAAAATGACTGCGTAAATGATGATATGAGATTTGGGGAACACATTTTCTGCGGTGTCATTTGGCTACAGCGGAAACGGATATACGAGCTGGAAGAGGGCTGGCCAAGCGGGCGTCGTGGTGGGGAGGGGGGGGGGGAGGGAGTGGGTCGTCTGCTTGTCAACTGTCAAGCGGCGGAAACGGAAGGAAATTATTTAACACATACCCAGACACACACAGAGAGAGAGAGAGAGAGAGGGAGAGAGAGGGGGAGAGAGAGTGAGCATTAGATGTGGAGCAGCTTCAACTCGATGTGTGGTGGGGGCGGCGGGGCACTGCAAGTGGGAGATTATGTGGCACGATAATCATATTACGATTATGTCGCGTAAAATTTGCGCCACTCGCAGCGGCAGTTGAAGTGAACTCAACTCCGCCCAAGTTGAGCCAGACGACGAAGCGGAGCGTGGGCACGAAAAAAGGATAAAGGCTAAAGGATAGACAGTAAAACATCAAATAATATAGTCAGAGTCAGAGGCAGAGGCAGAGGCAGAGGCAGCGTCTGAGTGGGGGTCAAAGGGTTGACTGTGGCAACGGCTAAACAAATTCATTAAAATGATATTTTTACAGGGACAAGGGCCAAACTAGCCAGCCAGAGAGAGACAGAGAGAGAGACAGAGAGAGAGAGAGTGGGAGAGGCAGATTGCTAGGAAGTGGCGGAAATGGCTTCATAATAATACTCATATATTTATTAGCGAGCCCCTGTGGCAGCGCATGGAAGAACCCCGAATGCCGGACCGCAGCTGGAAAACTCAAATTAAATATTTTTCAATGTGTGTGGGTGGGAGAGGGAGGGGGGGTGAGCAAAAGCGAGCTAGTTGATGTGACCTTTGCAGCTGAACAAAGAGATAGTTGATTAGATATATATAAATATTTGCATATATGGGCTTCGAATGTTATGAAATCAGAAAGCAGAAAGAGGCCTAAGGCATGTAGTCTCATTCTCTCTCTCTCTCTCTCTCTCTACCTCTCTCTCTCTCTCTCTCTCTACCTCTCTCTCTCTCTCTTCCTCTCTCTCTCTCTCTACCTCTCTCTCTCTACCTCTCTCTCTCTACCTCTCTCTCGTATCTCATTCTATCTACCTTTGCAACTTTCCTCTCCTTCAACTCTCTCTCTCTCTCTTTCCTTCAGTGCTCTACTTCTTCTCTATATCTTTCTGCTCGTATTACTATATACATTCTCCTCTCTCTCTCTCTCTCTCTCTCTCTCTCGCTCTCTCTCTTTCCATCTATCTTCATCTATATATGCCTATAAGTTTATATCTTCTGCTGAGTCTTTCTCTATATCTATTCCCTCTCTCTTTACAAATTTGTCGAAATGTCTTTTGTTTCTCTCACTCTCTTTTCCTTTGTCTTAGTCTCACAGTTTCACCCTCTCTCTCTCTCTCTCTCTCCCTCTACATTAATAGCTCAATTTCTGTTTCACTTCACTTTCTTACTCTCTCGCTCTACAATTCTATATTTACTCTCTTTACGTTTCTCTCTCTCTCTCTCTCCATCTTTCTCTTTTACTCTTACACTGCCCAATCTTCTCCCTCTATATATTTCCCTTCCCGTCCTATTGTGCTCCGTCTATTTGTCTCTCTCTCTCTCTCTCTCTCTATTTCTCCGTTGAGTCTCTTTCTCCATTTCTCTCTTATTAACACTCTCTCCGATTCTCCCAAACTGATCAATCAGTCTTCTTCTTCTTTTTCACTTTTTCTCTCACTTTTCTCTCACTCTTTCTCACTTTCTCTCTCTTGCTATCTCTCTCTCTCTTCCATCTCTCTCTCTCTTTCACAGTTGATATCTATAGCTTTCTCTATTCTTTCCCTCCCACTAACTCTGCCTCTATTTCACAGACTCACTCTCTCAGTCTCACCTCTCTCCCTCTCTTTTGCTCCCAGAGTGGCCCATCTCTCTCATACTCTGTCATCTTCTCTCTCTCTCTCTCTATCTTTCTCTATTCGTTATTGAGTTTTCTTCATTATTATTCCCTTTTTCTCTCTTTCTCTCCCTCCCTCTTTCTCTCTCTCTTACTCCCCCTCTCTTCGCCCCATCTTCACTTGATTTCTCTCCCAGTCTGTCCTCCCTTCCTCTCGCCCATAAGACTCTTCTTTTACGACAACTTCAAGAACTGCCCTCAAGGGCCCTCGACATCTCACTTGCAGCCACTCCCAGCTACCCTTTCCATCAGACCCTAATCGCAGTGGCATCTCGCATTGCATTCCTCACGCTGACATGAGCTGCAGCTTACACTGAGAGAAACAAGCCACTCACTTGATGTAGTCAAAGGAGCCGCTCATCTCTCCCTTTCTCTCTCTCTCTCTGTCTCTCGCCCCATTTTCGCTCAGTGCACAAAGTGTTTAATTGTTTAAATGTTATTTCATTGAATGGCGAACGAATGGCGGGCTGTGGGCGTGGCACTTGATTAAAGGCTGAAAGAGAGAGAGAGAGAGAGGGAGGGAGGGAGAGGGAGGAGGAGATGAGTGAGCTGAGCGAAACGCTTAGCGTTAATGTTCTTCATTTATTGTCATTGTTGTTAATGTTTTCTCTCTCTCTCTCTCTCTCTCTCTCTGTGTGCGTGAGAAAAAAAGCATTTGCATGCGAAAAAGGGGTTAAGCAAGGGCTGAGGGGTGGAAGAGAGTAGGGGCTGGGGCTGGCTATAAGTGGAGCTGGGGTCTGGTTACGTGGTTAGCGCAGAGATTTTGCTTGAATGATTTTTATTGCTCGTTTGTAGTAAATTTGGTGTGTAATTAGGGAGAGACAGAGAGAGAGAGAGGGAGGGAGTGAGAAAGAAGAGACAAGGGGTGAGGAGCTGAAGAAGACAGGGAAAGAGGGCGAGAGAGAGAGGGAGGGAGACTGAAGCCCAAAAGTAAAATAGGGTTTATTACAAGCAACGTGTGTGTGTGTGTGTGTGTGTGTGTGTGTGTGTGTGTGTGGGTGACAATGGCAAAACCCAACTGCAACCGACAAAACGAAGCAAAAAGGAGCAAAGGAGCAGCAGAAGCTGCTGTTAGCTGCGAGCACAAGCGGAAGGATTGCGACAGCATAAAGAATGCCAAAATGCCAAATGCTAAACGGGCCGAAAATGAAATTCTGTTGCAACAAACAGGGAGAGAGCGAGAGACCGAGAGAGAGAGGGAGGGAGAGGGCGGGGGGCAGCTGCAACACGGCCCCGGGGTCAAAAGTCGACCAGATGAGAATGATAAGTAGTGGACGCAGTGCTCCATGATAAGCGCTAGCTGCAGTCGAATGCCTGATGCGGCGAGCGCTGCCGCGTATACCCTGTAAAACGCGAGCATGGAAAGGGTAGGGAGTGCTGACCGAAAGGAAACTGAAGTAAGCGTGAGCTTGGGAGCGTGATAGCCTCTGTTGAAGGCTGTAGATACCCTGTATTTCTACATATATGGCACAGTCACTGCCTAAGGACTAACTACAGGGTATTCAGCGGGCGCAACTGCAAGCGGAACTACATTTACATTCATTACAGGGTATTTCAGGCTAAAATTGTGTATACATATGCATTTTACAGGGTATACTTGTGTTGAAAATGCATTGCCAGGGTAGCTTGAGGCTGAGTAGTAAGGAAATGAGCACAACAATTTTTACAGGGTATGCTCAAGTCTAACATTTTATAACATTTGAGCCAACTTTAGCGTTACATTGCTTGATTACAGGGTATATGCTGGCTTATAAATGTTTACTGTGCAATTTACAGCTATACAATTTATTACAGGGTATATGCAAGTCGTGCTAATTTATTAAAGGGTATAGATACGTCAGCTAGCTGAGTAATGTGTGCAGTTTTGGGTAGATTTTCCAGTTGACTAAAGGGTATATATTTTGTATATCTATTTTGACAGGGTATTTAACAGTCTGGCATACAATGTGCAATAACTCGAATGAAACTTGCTTTATTTGTTGGCATTTCGCAGAGCTAAAGAAATTTACTCGTTACAGCAAATGCAGCGCTGCCTGCTGGGCGTGTGCGAGTGCCCGAAAAGGTGCCGGCGGAGTAGAGGCGGAGTAGAGGCGAAGGAGGCGTGGCTGTAGTTAGTTTTGTTGCTGTGCTGTGGTCTGTTGGTCGTGCTGGCTGCCAATTGGCATGTTTTGGCCAACGTCTGGTGACGCCTCTTAAAGGCGCAATGCGACTGCGAATGCAGTTGCTATAAAATTTAATTCGCCTGGGGAAATGCTGAGAGAGAGAGCGAGGGAGAGAGAGAGAGGGGGGGGGGGGTCTCAGTATGAAGCGTGAAACGTGACGCACATAGGATGCATAGAGAAACATTTCGTGTTTCGTAGGGCTCGAGACTCGATCGAACCAACACAATTCACAAATCGAAAGATGTCACTGGACGAGGCCAAGCAGCTGCCGCTGCCCACGAGGCAGGGCGAGGATGAGGATGAGGAGGAGACGGCAAGGCAGACCGGGATGGAGCTGCAGTCTGCCAACAGCAGCGACCTGAGCAGCGAGAGCGGCGACAGCGACAGTAAGTTGAAGCATTGATCTCTCTCCCTCTCTCTCTCTTTCCCTTTCTCTCTCTCTCTCTCTCTCTCTCTCTCTCTCTCTAGTGCTTAGCGATTCGGATACGTATCACAGCTTGCACTGCTTGGAGCAGTTGCCGCAGTTGGACTCGGATCAGCAGGGCGACTTCGAGTACAGCCCGCTCAGCGGCGACTCGGACTTGGAGAGTCGCTCGAGCAACGAGTCGAGCAACGAGTCGGTGGCGCTGCTCGCTCACGAGATGCTCTGCTGCGAGCACGACACGGAGACAGACAGCAACGAGGAGGCCGAGGAGCAGCTGGGCGAGGAAGAAGAGGAGGAAGAGGAGGAGGAGGAGGAGGGGCTGAGCAGCCGCACCGACTCGCAGCACAGCTATGCGCTGCTCATGTGCAGCGAGGACGACGACGATCAGGACCAGCAGCCCCAACAGCAGCCGCAGTCCCAGCCCCAGCAGCCCCAGCCCCAGCAGCAGCAACTGCAGCTCAAGCACGCGCTCAAGGAGGGCGACGCCGACTCGCTGCTGCTGCTCAGCGACCAAACTGAGTGGAAAAAGGATTCCAAAATCGACTGCAAAGAAGACGCAGATGAATCAAAGAAATATAAAGCCTAAAAACTTTGCTGCACTCGGCTGAGCTCTTCCGCGGCGTAAGTTCTGGACTCAAGCGAACAGATCGAGGCTCAGCCGAGCAGCTTTATTGGAAATTAACAGGAAAATGGAAAACAGATGTTCAACATTAAATTTAGAAACTTTTTAGGCTTGGCAACATTAATTCATTCAACGCAATTGTTATCCAGCTACGGAATACTTCTTCCCAAAGTGAAGCCGAGTATATTGGCTCTTTGCAATGTTCATATCTCCGTTCATTCGTGTGTCTCTCCATCTACTCATGCCTCTCCCTGTCTCTCTAAACTGTTCTTCTGATCATTCAACTGCATCATTTTGCAGTCCGTCCCTCCGCCTGTCCGTCCTCCGTCCATCTGTCCGTTCAATGCTCTGTTACTCTGTATCTGTCTCTCTTTCTCTCTGTCAGACCAACCCTTTCCTCCGTCCGTCCTTTCTTCCTTTCAGCCGTACGTTTTTTCGCCCATTCGCCCTTTCTTCCCTCCCTCTTTACTTCTCTCCGTTCTTCCATGTTTCCTTCCTTTTCTCCGTCCTTCCTTCCGTCCTTTAGTCCTTTTGTCCAGCCGTCCTTTCTTCTCTCCGTCTTCTCTCCCCTCCTTCCTTCCGTATGTGCTTACCCCGGTCCGTTCTATCTCCCGTCTGTCCTATCGCCCATCTGCATTTTCGCTTATCAGAACTTTCCTCTGTTCATCGTTGCTTCCCTCAGTCTATCCCTCTGTTCCTCTCTCTGTCTCCCTCTCTGTCCGCCCGTCTGCCCACATTCCGCAGTTTACCCGTTCGTCTATCTATCTCCGTCCGTCTAGTACACATAAATACTTCACTAGCCTCAACAGATCTTGCCTTAGTCACGAGCTGCGATCGGTCTACAAGAGATCTCCTTTAGATCTCCTCTAGATCTCCTTTAGATCTCCTTTAGATCTCCTTTAGGTCTCCTTTAGATCTCCTTTAGATCTCCTTTAGATCTCCTTAAGATCTCCTCTAGATCTCCTCTAGATCTCCTCTAGATCTCCTCTAGATCTCCTCTAGATCTCCTCTAGATCTCCTCTAGATCTCCTCTCTATCTCCTCCAGTCACTTTTATTATTTTATTTTAATTTTGTCCAACTGAAGCAGTCGACCCAAAGTGTTTTCCCGTCCAGAGCCTTGCGAAGTCAAGCACTAAGATTCAAATGAAAATCGAGTTTCGCATATTTGATCGCATGGCTCAAAGTAAGATTTACTTCAACAAATATTTCAAGGGGCGTATGCGTAATATTTGACTTGCAGGTCGAAAAACAATTTCGCATATGAGACAAATTCAATTCGGGCAAAGAATTTATTAAGCAAAATTGTAAATTGTGAATATTGCGTATCTGGGATATTTCTCATTTGCTGCCAGACGAGCCCTGCTCAACGTGGCAACATTATTTGTGAGTGCAATGCAGCGCACAAATGTGGCTTAATGAAAGTTCCTCTCAGAGAGAGACAGCTGCCCAAAGCAAAGCCCAATTTGTATATTATATAAACGAGCTCAAAGAAATGGTCGAGAAACTGTTGGGCCAAAGGAGCTCGATTGCGGTTGATCGAGCTGAGTTGAAGCTGGCGCAGAATAAAATGAGTTTATTGCTTGAATAATACAGCTACTTGAGCTTGAGTACAGTACGAAAAGTATCTCCAGCTTAACGGATATGTAATTGAAAGTTGAAAAATATTACGTATGCGTAATATATGATATTTATCAACAGTTTCAATGAGAATTGAAATTTGACAGTATCAAAATGGAAATAAAATCGAAATTTAGTAAAAGAAATAATTAAATGATTTATAAGTTAAATAATATAAACCAAACAAATGATTACACATAAATATTATACTAGACTACCCTACGTATACGTAATTTCGCTGTATTTTCTTTCACGAATTTCGTCAGATTTTCTTTTAGCAATTTTTGGCTTAACATTTCAATTCAAATGAAAATTAAGCAAATTTTGTGCGCGTTTCATATTTGCCTTACGTATACGTAATATTTTGTTTGACCTCTCACAAATGCCAGAATTTCACAGAAAGTCAAGCCAAAGAGAAAAAATAAAAATACTAAAAATATATATATGAATATATATATATATGTGTGTGAAGAAACACTTATGAAAATTACGTATACGTAATATATTTATATAATATATTTATGTATAGAAATTAATCTGTTTGAATTCTAAATATATATCAAATTAAATTTTAAAAATTCATATATGAAATATGTTAATTTCAGTAATACGTAATATTTTTATATATTTAATTTTATCTGCTCTTATGTGTATACGTAATATAAAAATATAATTTTTTAATATGTGTGAATTATAAATATATATAAGATAAATTTAAAAAAAATATAAAATTAAATATAAAAAATATATTAATATATATATTCTTAAATTAAACTAAATGAAATATGCTAATATTACGTATACGTAATATTTATATATATTTAATTTAATCTGTTTGAATTCTAAATATATATCAAATTAAATTTAAAAAATTCATATTTTCTTAAAATAAACTATATGAAATATTTTTATATATTTAATTTTATCTGCTCTTATGCGTATACGTAATATAAAAATATAATTTTTTAATATGTGTGAATTAAAAATATATATAAAATAAATTTAAAAAAAATATTAAATTAAATATAAAAAATTTATTAATATATATATTCTTAAATTGAACTATATGAAATATGTTAATAATACGTATACGTAATATTTATATATATTTTATTTAATCTGTTTGAATTCTAAATATATATCATACTAAATTTAAAAAATTCATATTTTCTTAAAATAAACTATATGAAATATGTTTATATATTTTATTTTATCTGCTCTTATACGTATACGTAATATAATTTTTTTTTAATATGTGTGAATTAGAAATACATATAAAATTAAATATAAAAAAATATATATTTATTATCCATACATATACTTCAATTAAACTATGTGATATATGTTAATATTACGTATACGTAATATTTTTATCTGCTCTTATACGTATACGTATATATAAAAATATTTGTTTTAATATGTGTGAATTATAAGTATATATAAAACTAAATTTAAAAAGATATATTTATAAATATTTTCTTAAATTAAAATATATGAAATATGTTAATATTACGTATATGTAATATTTTTATGTATTTAATTTTATATTCTCTTATACGTATGCGTAATATAAACATATATTTTTGTTAATATGTGTGAATTATAAATATATATAAAATAAATTTTAAAAAATACATAAAATTAAATATAAAAAAAAATATATTAATATATATATTCTTAAATTGAACTGTATGAAATATGCTAATATTACGTATACGTAATATTCAACTCACTCTCACAACGTTAAGCAAATGTTTAGCACTAGAAACTTAATCATAGCATTTTTTGCGTTTTATATTGTTTAATTAAAATATATGGCAATTTATTTCACTCATAGTTAATGTCACTAAACTATAATTTGACGTATACGTAATATTTTAAAAATTTTAATAAGAGTATAAAAATGCAATATGAAAAATATATATATCTTATAGAGAAATTATTATAAAATATATTTAATAATTTTTTTTTATATATATTTATATATGCACACATATAAATTACGTATACGTAATATTTAGAAAATTTTAATAAGAGTATAACAAATGCAATAGGATATACATATTTAATATATATTTTATAATAATATATTAATATATATATTTAGTAAATATTTTATAAATATTTTAGCTAAGTTTTATATATATATATTTAAATATGCATATATGTATATACATTACGTATACGTAATATTTTGTGTCTCCCAAAAATGAATTCAATTTTGATAAAAATCAGCAAATGCGATAAATAAATATGAAATGAAATACAAAAGACTTCGTTTTCACATAGTTTTGCGCTGACTAAGTGCACAGTTGGCGTATGCGTAATATTTCACAATGGAATTTTAGTAGATACAAAAGTATTTAGAGACAACAACAAAAATATAAATAAAATATACCTAGAAAAGTATCGAAAAAGGTAATTATTAAATAATAGATGTGAATCGAATGGAATATTAATTTATTATAAATATTTTATATATTATGTGATGTTCCCTTCCATAATCCTTGAGTTGAAGTGTCGGGATCTGGGCAAAGTGGGAAATGGTCTGTTTAAATATTTGCAATAAATCACAGTTGGCAAATAGCAAATCAGAGACAGCAGACAACATGTGCATTAGCCTGGCTGGAGAGGCAAAGAGCACAGCTTGGCAGCAATAAAGCCCAATCAGAGTCTCGACTCGAATCTGGGTCGTATACGCAATATTTGTATTGCGATTGAAAGGTAACCAAATTTGTTGTCAACAAAATATGAAAATCATTTTCGAATCGAAATAGAGAGAGGGTGAAAGTGGGGGGGGTGAGTGGGGTGGGTGAGAGGGAGACATGAGCACTCGCAGCTGGACTTGAAGTAGTCTCGGCAGCGACTGTCGACTCGAGTCGAGTTGGAACTTCTATCTTCATTTTTATTTTACTTGATATTTGTGAAGTGGGGCAAGTTGGCTGCGGCCCTTGAGCGAGCAGTGTTGCATGCCACTTGGCCAGCCACTTGGGTCATGTCGTTAAGCGGCATTGCGCGGCACTTACCTGTGCGCCACATGCATCGGTCTGGCTCTGCCAGCTGCAACTGGTTGCTGCCGCACTGCCCAGCAAACACTTTCCTTCTCCTGCTGTTGCTACCTCTTCTTCTTCTGCTTCTTGTTTACACTTGCATTAGCATTGCCATTTTCATTCGCATAAACACATGTATTTATATATCAGAAACTTTTAATTAGTTGCAATTAGTTGCTGCCGCCGCTGCTGCTAATTGCTGTGAAAAGCAAAAAACAAAAAAAAAAACAGAAAAAAAAACATTCTTGTGTTTAATAATTTGATGTTTATTTGATTGCACTTCGATGTTGTTGTTCTCGTTCTCGTTGTTTGTGCTTTGGCAACCGCAGCAAAAGCGCACCGCAAAACTAGCTAAACGTTGAGCCCGACGGCAACCGCAGACAACGGAGAAAAAAAGTAGGAAGAGCAGTGATGCCGCACTGCAGCAGCAACTGTTGCAGCAGCAGCAGCAGCAGCAACGGCAGCAGCCACAAAGTGCCCAATCAGCTGGCAGAAAAAGAGTCAAACTAACAAACAAACACAACACACACACAACACACACAACACACTCACTTGTGCCACGTGGCACAACAAACAAACACAGCAAAAAAAAATATTTAAATAAGTCTAAGCAGGTGTTAAGCACAACAGCAACAGCAGCAGCAACAGTGAAGAGCAAACAGTCAACGGCAGCAACTATTGCTCAGTCAACAAGGAGGCACTGCTTGGATTGCAATTGCGAACACAGCAGCAACTGTTGTTGTTGTTGTTGTTGGCTTAGCAATAGATTTCTGCTGCTGTTGCTTGCAGTTATAGCAGCAACTATTTCTGAAGTAAACTCCAATTGCAGCTGCTGCTATCACTAGTGTTGCTCTCACAGCAGCAACTATTGTTGAAGCGCACGATATTGCTGCTGTTGCTGCAGTCACAGCAGCAACTATTGCTGGCTCACACTATAGTTGCTGCTGCTGTCACTAGTGTTGCTCACACTGATCACACTGCACTTGCAATTGCTGCTGTTGCAGTGGCAATGGCTGTTACTGCTGCTGCAGCAACAACTATTGCTGGAACACACTGCACTGGCAATTGCCATAGATGTTGCTGCTGCAGCAGTAGCAATTGCTGCTGTTGATCACAGATATAGTTGCTGCTGTTGCTGTTGCTCCACTCACAGCAGCAACTATTGCTGCAACACACTACAACTGCAATTGCAGTCACAGCAGCAACTATTGCTGGCAATTGCAGCTGCTCTTGCTCTCACAGCAGCCTAGATCTTCACTGCACTTGCAATTGCAATAGATATTGCTGCTGCTGCCGCTGCTACTGCCGCTGCTGCTGCTGCTGCTGGTGGTGTCGTTTCGTCTGGCCACGCACGTGTTTCGCTTTAGAGAGCTTTCTTTCTGTGGCATCCGCATCCGGTGCCCGGTTCTGTTGTCAACAAGCTACCACACGCAACTAATTCAAAAAATCCAAGCGAACGGATTACGCTGCGACGTCGCTGCCAGACACACACACACACACACGAGCGCCGAAGCCAGCGCCGTCGTCGCTGCCGAACAGCCGAAGAGCTTCGGTGCTCGGCTCGCATTCGCTGCGTTGTCGCGGCGTTCGTCGTGTCGCGCTAAGCGCTTCGTGCGGCGCCTCGTTGCCGCTCGGCTCACGCTCGGCTCTGGGACGGGGACTCGGCTGCGGCTCAGTCGCGGCTCGGCTGCGACAGCGACAGCACGTGCCAGCGGCTGAGCGATGCACATCTGTGTGTGTCTGTGTGAGAGAGATTGCCTACATGTGTGTGTGTGTGTGTGTGTGTGTGTGTGTTGTGTGTATTAATGTGTTGTGCGTATTATTTAAAAAGCAGCTTAACCTGCTTTTGTGACCTTTTCCCTTGGCCGACACACAGATTTGTCCATTTCGCATATCGATGCCAATTCTCTAGTGTGTCTGTGTGTGAGAGTGTGTGTGTGTGTGTGTGTGAGAGTGTGTGTGTGTTTGTGTGTGTGTGTGTGTGTCTGTGTGTGTGTGTGTCTGATAAATGAGTTTTTATTTTGATTTTATTTACTGGCCTTAGCATATGCAACATTTATTTAGTTGACTTCATTCATTCACACACACATGCACACACACATTCACACACATACACACTCTCACACACACACCTCGCAACAATTCTACTTGATGCTGAATATCTATCTGTTAATTACAGCTAACTGCAGCAGCCTCTTTAACTCTTCTCTTCTCTTTTACTCCCTCTCTCTCTCTTACTCCCTCCTCTCCCTCTCTCTCTCTCTCTCTCTCCCTCACTTTCTCCTCCGCCTGGCGTTTTTTCGCGCTGCTCTTTAGCAATCAAACCAATAAACCTGTCTAAGCCAGCTTAACTTATCTCTCGCTGCTCGCTTTAAGCCTCGCTTTTAGCTCTGTCAATTTTTTGCTGCTCGCCCGCCAGCAGATCAAAGCGAACATTTGCACGGGCAATATAAAATATATATATTTATATATACATATTATATATTTATATACATATTAACGAGGGCAGTTCGAACAGTTCAAGAGAGATTAGTCGAAGCTCTTGAGGCAACTACAGAGGGGTATAAGAGGAGAGTAAAGGAGTGTAAAGGATAACAAATTCTTCTTCTGGCTTGTCTGCAACAATTAGTTCTATGACAGGTGAGAGAAGAAGGAGGAGGTGGGGTGGGGTCAGGTGGGTCAGTAGGTGTATCGCCCTGACAGCTGTGGCAACCACATTGTTTTGCGGAGCTTTGAGCTCAGCACATCGCATATCGCATGCGAGTCTCTAATCTGCAGCCTTATTGACGGCCTCCTGCCGAGCTCAGTCAGGTGCAATTTCGATCGGGTTACCTGTCGACAGCCATAGATAATAACTAAACTATATACTTTTGCCTTAGCAGCCCATTGCCAGAGAAAGATAGCTAAGAGTTAAGCATCAGCTGAGCCTCAAGTTCTGTATCTCAATCAACAACTGCAAAGGCGTCTCGTCGCAGTTTCTGTTAACTAACAGCATGATAACTCATCCTTGTTTACTCCCAAGATAGTGCTAGAGTGGCTTAGCCTGGCATATGCTCAAGATTTGCTAGTTGAGGCTCGACAGAGCTCAAATGTATATAAATGTTATCTAGTCACTGTTAAGTAAGGTTAACATAAAGTGTTTATGTTAAAGTAAGCTAACAGCATGATTGGCTGTTAAATAAGTATTCAGTCCTAGAACTATTAACTTTGAACAGGAGGATTGAAGTGTTGGAAAGGCAGCATGAAGCTGCTGCTGTTAGGTCTATAAGACTTTAGTTTTAGCTAAGAAAAAACAGTTGAGTTCTTCAAGCCAAATATGAAGGTGCTGTTAACATATGCATAGCATATGACTTAGCATAAAATGTTATTAACATATTTATAATATATACATAACATGTTTATAACATATTTATAACATATGCATATCATGTAACTTAACATTTAAATAACATATTTATAACATGAGCATTGCATGTAACTTAACATTTAAATAACATATTTATAACATAAGCATTGCATGTAACTTAACATTTAAATAACATATTTATAACATAAGCATTGCATGTAACTTAACATTTCAATAACATATTTATAACATGAGCATTGCATGTAACTTAACATTTAAATAACATATTTATAACATAAGCACATCATGTAACTTAACATTTCAATAACTTATTTATAATATATTTATAACATAATTATAACATATTTATAACATATGCATATCATGTAACTTAACATTTCAATAACATATTTATAACATAAGCATATCATGTAACTTAACATTTCAATAACATATTTATAATATATCCATAACATAGTTATAACATATATTTTTGACATATGCATATCATGTAACTTAACATTTCAATAACATATTTATAACATAAGCACTGGAAGTAACTTAAAATTTTAATAACATATTTGTAATATATCCATAACATAGTTATAACATATTTATAACATATTTATAACATAAGCATTGCATGTAACTTAACATTTCAATAACATATTTATAACATAAACATTGCATGTTACTTAACATTTCAATAACATATTTATAATATATTTATAACATAGTTATAACATATTTATAACATATGCAGATCATGTAACTTAACATTTCAATAACATATTTATAACATAAGCATTGCATGTAACTTAACATTTCAATAACATATTTATAACATAAGCATTGCATGTAACTTAACATTTCAATAACATATTTATAACATAAGCATTGCATGTAACTTAACATTTCAATAACATGTTTTTGGATTTATCTATGGCCCATATAATATTCGCAGCTAAGCTCAGAGTGGAGATCTGCTTTCGAATGAATCGGTTCCATATCTTCAGGAACAACTTAAATGGATGATAATGCCGCGACGACTTAATCAAAACTGAAGGCCAAGACGACAATTCGACCAAACAATCTCCATCTGGATACACAGCTTTTCTTTCACTCTTCTTTCTTCATCTTTCTTCTTCGTTTTCATCCTGCTTCTTCACTCTTATCTTGCTTCTTCCTTAATTTCTATCCTCATCTTTCTGCTACATTCTTTTTCTGTCTTCTTCCTTTCTCTTCTTTCATATCTTGCTTCTTCTTTCTTATATTTATTCATCTATCGTCTTCTTTAATTTCTTCTTTCTTATCTTATCTTTTCTGCCCTCTTCTTTCTTCTGATTTCTTCTGCTTTCTTCTGCTTTCCTCTTCTTTCTTCTTCTTTCCTCTTTTCTATGCCTCAACCCATCCCGAGTAGCGCAGTCCACTCCATAGCGAAATCCACTCCCCACCCACCCACATAAACCCAATCTCATCCAAATTCGTCCACCCCCCCAAATGGCACCTCTCTCACTGGCCGTGGCAACGAGCAGCTTCAAGTTTAGTGGCTTCAACTATATGCTTATGCCAAGCAGTATCACTCCAGCTGGGCTGGCCAGCTGCATATATCAACTTTAAGTAGCCATCGAGTCGGGGCCGTCGGGGGCGGGGCTGGGCGGGGCTGGGCTGTTGCCTTGAGTGCTTCAAGTGCCTTCAATTGAGCATTTAACTCTGAGCTGCTTCAGTTATAGCTAAAAAGAGGGAGACAACAGGAAAAAAAAAGAAAAGCAACTGCTGGAGCTGGTTCAAGCACCTGTTAGCCCTTATCCTTACATATCACAGACAAATGCCACATACACACACACACACACACACACATGCTAGCACACACCTTTTTTGCGAAAGATCATTTGATGGCATTTGGCTTTGGCTTTAGCTTTGGCTTTGGCTTTGGCTTCGCCTGACACATTCACGAGCTGTTGCTTGGCCCCATAATTCGCTCAACATCCGATATGACCGCAAAACTGGCAAATTGGTCAAGTCGGTTGCTTTGGCCAAAAGGAAACCCAGAAAGCCCCAATCGGCTCCCCACACGCACAGCTGCAAGCAGCAATTGAAGTCGATTTTCGAGTGAGACTCACTCTCGATGTGTCGATATGCTGATGCAAATGGCAGGAAATGCGTGATAACTACCACACACACACACACACACACACATGGACAAAATATTGCAAATTTGAATGGACAACACACACACACACACACACACTGAACTGGAGCAGAGGTCTAAAACTTTGCCAGCTTCCACTCTTTCTGCCGCTTTCACACGCTCGGCTGATGGGCTCCGTTGACTCCGCCTCTGGCTCTGGCGCGCTGATGTTGTGAAAGTGTCGACAACAGTTTGGGCCTGGCCAAAACACATGCCAGCCATGGCAGCATGACCAGCACCAGCATCAGCATTAGAGCAGCTGCCGCATGCCGCTCGCCACATGCCGTCGTCGCTGCCTCGTTTCGAATGGGAATGCGAATGCGAATGCGAAGAAGCAAGCATAAAGAACCGCAAAATCATGAAATTGAAATGCAATAATGAAGGCTTCATGGTCGATCGCTCAAATATACACATGCCCACACACTCACACACACATATGTATATATAAAGAGACAGCGAGCCAGACAGTTAGACGCAACAGAATCAGCGAATGTGCAATCGACACGGCACAGTGGAGCAAATACTGCAGTTTAGCCAAGCAAAATATCAATTTTAGAAATGTCGAATGTTAACAGACTGTTAAATAACATTTGAGTTAACATGTTTCAGATATGTTATGCTTTGAAACTTTAGAACTGCTATTGATTCCTGTCTCTGTCTTTCTCTTTATCTCTCTCTCTCTCTCTCTCTGTTTCTCTCTCTTTTCTCTGTGTCTCTCTTTTTCTCTGAACTCATACATCTACAGCTGCTAAAACTGTTACAGTGCAAGCTGCTGTTAGTCGTATATGTTAAGTTCGTCTTATGTTAACATTCTGAATTGCTACGACTCGCTTGCTGTAAGATTACATGATTTCTTGGCCAACTGTTAATGCTGTTAACATAACTGTTAGCACAACAGTAGCCCTGTCATCGTAACAGTAGCAAAAATATCAATCAAAGCATTGCCCACTTTCAAATTCTCTTATAAAAACTTGAAATTTGGCCTACAGTTAAAAGGCTTCGCTGCAATTGAGCCAGTGAGCGAGTGTGTGTGAGTGTATGTGTGTGTGTGTGTGTGACGACACCACAAAGTTGCCATATTTAAAGCATAAAAGCAACATTTCCGTTTGTCGCATGCTAGCTAGCAGGGCACCGCGGGAGTGAGCGGGACAGAGGGAGAGCGAGTGTAGAGTGTAGAGTTGAGAGGGGGCCGAACCATTGGTGTAGGGCATGGGAGGGAAAGGGATGGCAAGGGAAGCTAGCCAAAAAACTAGAGAAACTAAGGCAGAGGCCGAGGCCTATGCCAAACGGTAGAGACAGTCTCTGCGTGTGTGTGTGTGTGTGTGTGTGTGTGTGTGTGTGTGTGTGTGTGCGTGCGCGTTGCAGTCATGTACAACATGCAACAAACGTGAGAAACTAAAATGAGTGCAATTTGTATGCCACATCGAAGACCAAGGGAGGGGGGAAGGGGAGGTGCCTGAAATGGAGGCTCAGGCCGACGATGATGCTGTGCGAAAGGCGGAAAGGGATAGAGCGAGTGATGCCCGCAGCACACAGCTGTAGGCTGTGAGAGGGAGGGAGAGGGGCAGAGAGGTGTGAAAGGAGGCAATGCAATGCGCATCTTTCATTCTTTTTGACCAGCAAATTCATTTTTGCATCAATTGTCGCATAAATTATACAGATTAACACACACACATACACACACACACACACGCACACACATATTATTAAATTTTATTTGAAGAAAAGCCAGAAGAAAATAAAGAAGGAGAGAAAACCATGTGAAAAAGTAAATGAAAATGTGAAGAAAAAACACACACAAAATTCAAGCGTAAAAGACAGTTTGTGGGCAAGCGGTAGGATGGGCGGTGGCGATGGGGCTGGTAGGCGTGGCTGGCGCAACAACTGCAGCAGCCGTTCGTGTGTTTCGGTAATTGTTTAAAGTAACTGCTACAAATTGAAACGGCGTTGAAGGACGAAGGACGAACAGACACGCAGACAATACTCGGAATTTCAAATGCGCAGGATGCAAGGAGAGAGAAAGGGGCAGAGAGAGAGGAGGAGGAATGAGTGCGTAGAAAAGAGCGCAAATTATTATACTAGGTATACCCTATACCATAACAGGATATATCAGCTGAAGAGATATAGATATAGATATAGATATAGATATAGATATAGATATAGATATAGATATAGATATAGATATAGATATAGATATAGATATAGATATAGATATAGATATAGATATAGATATAGATATAGATATAGATATAGATATAGATATAGATATAGATATAGATATAGATATAGATATAGATATAGATATAGATATAGATATAGATATAGATATAGATATAGATATAGATATAGATATAGATATAGATATAGATATAGATATAGATATAGATATAGATATAGATATCTATATCTAGATATAGATACATAGATATAGATATAGATATAGATATAGATATAGATACATAGATATAGATATAGATATAGATATAGATATAGATATAGATATAGATACATAGATATAGATATAGATATAGATATAGATATAGATATAGTTATAGATATAGATATAGATATAGATATAGATATAGATATAGATATAGATATAGATATAGATATAGATATAGATATAGATATAGATATAGATATAGATATAGATATAGATATAGATATAGATATAGATATAGATATAGATATAGATATAGATATAGATATAGATATAGATATAGATATAGATATAGATATAGATATAGATATAGATATAGATATAGATATAGATATAGATATAGATATAGATATAGATATAGATATAGATATAGATATAGATATAGATATAGATATAGATATAGATATAGATATAGATATAGATATAGATATAGATATAGATATAGATATAGATATAGATATAGATATAGATATAGATATAGATATAGATATAGATATAGATATAGATATAGATATAGATATAGATATAGATATAGATATAGATATAGATATAGATATAGATATAGATATAGATATAGATATAGATATAGATATAGATATAGATATAGATATAGATATAGATATAGATATAGATATAGATATAGATATAGATATAGATATAGATATAGATATAGATATAGATATAGATATAGATATAGATATAGATATAGATATAGATATAGATATAGATATAGATATAGATATAGATATAGATATAGATATAGATATAGATATAGATATAGATATAGATATAGATATAGATATAGATATAGATATAGATATAGATATAGATATAGATATAGATATAGATATAGATATAGATATAGATATAGATATAGATATAGATATAGATATAGATATAGATATAGATATAGATATAGATATAGATATAGATATAGATATAGATATAGATATAGATATAGATATAGATATAGATATAGATATAGATATAGATATAGATATAGATATAGATATAGATATAGATACAGATATAGATATCTTCAATTCTAGGGTATCTGCACGCCAGGCCTGCCCCATGCTGGCATATATCCAGGATATTTGCGTGTCTCACAGCTCTCGGAATGCTTCACAGTGGAGAATTAATTAAAGCTGCCAGAGCTGGCAATAATTTTGGGGCATTGTTTCGCCTCGCAGGGACAATTCCGCTCGGGCTTTGGGCAGAAGGTCAAGTGGGAAGCAGGATGCAGGCTGCAAGCAGGTTCTCGTCCTTAAATTAAAGACGCGCCGAGACAATTGCGTGCAATAAGCTACGCTGCGCTCCAGCACTCCCAGGGGGTATAGGCAGGAGGAGGGGCAGGTGGGGAGGGTCTGGCGCTGGTGTTTGTGCAAAGGTTTGCTTATTTTTATTTTGGAGCGCCACGTTAATGGCAAATGTCTGACATGCGCTCGCTGACATACACAAAACCGAAATCTAATTTAGTTTGTCAAGAGACAGCAGCGAGCACACCTGGCTGACTGGCTGGCTGACTACCTGGCTGACTGGCTGACTAAGTCAGAGACACACATGTTGCAGTGGCTGCAGCAACGTGGGCCTTGGCGTCACTCTGTTTGCGTTGATGCTTAAAGCTGCATGCGCTGTGGTTGCCCATAATTAAGATGGCCCAAACCAAAAAACACTTTGCGAATTGAATTGTCAGCTCCAAAGGCATGGCAGCTGCACGGCAGCTGCTCTCGTTTAGCCTTCGGCCAGTTCAATTGCCAGTCAACTGGCTGCAATTGCAGTTCCAGTTTCAGTTCCAGCCAGTGGCTCGACTCCTTGGCTGCTGTAGATTATGCTGTCGCCTGCTGGCGCTGCTGCGACTATGAGAATGGCTGACAGCCCCCTCCCCGAAAAATACTAAAATTGCCAGCCAAAATGCGAGCTTGAAGTACGTGTGCTGCTAAGGGGTTAACTGACGTGTGAGAGTGTGAGGCGGAGGAGGGGGGGGAGGGGTGGCAAATAGCTATTCGTAAGTGCTTGTGTATGTGTGTGTGTGTGTGTGTGTGTGTTGCAAAAATATACTAAATATAAATGCACATAAAAATTCAATTTCTCTAAAGTGTAGCTAAGCATGTAATTGAATTTGTAATGGCGAATATCGTCGAAATCGTCTACAACTCAGCCTCGGCTCATTCCCATTTTCACATTTCCATCTTCATTTTGGTTCCATTCTGTCGCGAGCTGAGTGACTGACAGACGGACGGACGGACGGACGGACGGACTGACTGTCGCATGCATAGATCCATGATATATATATGTGCGTTGGCGAACGTGAGTGTGTTTGCCAGTTGACTCCAATTTCAATTCCACTTCCGACTTCCGACTCCGACAAATAATGCCCCGAACTGGCATTTTTGTTATGCCCCCACATCGTTTGATATCTTGGCAGCCAAACCAAACACAGCCAGCGGCTCGTTGGCTTCAATTGTGTGCGTCTCTCTCTCCCTCTCTCTCTCCCTCTTTCTCTCTCTCTGTATGTGTGTGTGTTTTTAATAACGACAAACCGAACGCTTGTCACCTCGCACTTACTCAATTTGAACTCTTTGGCGAACTGGTTTCAGTCGCATTTACATATAAATATGTCTATTTAATATTAAATACCATTTAAATTGACATCTCCGGCCGCAAAGAGACGCAATTTGCACTCAATTAAGATGCACATCAAGCGCAGGCCAGCTTTGCCATATTGCATTTAGCATTTTGCATTAACAGGCCAGCCACATTAACATTTATAAAGTCTCAAGCGTTGCTAAACTCATTTCAATATACACACGTCAAATAACACAAGACCATTTGACAAGGCATTCGGCAATGGCCGCAAATGGAAACCAACCAACCAATCAGCAATCTGTGCGGTGATCGAAATAGATTTGCAGAGTTTCAATGCGACAGCAGAGTGAAAGAGACAAGGCGATTGGCAGCAGCAGCAGAGTAAATTTGCAATAGCAGCAGTGATCAATGATATTGTGAGTGGGAGCGAGAAGGCAACATGCCCATTGGAGACTTTGGCATGCAACAATCAATAGCAGTGGAGAGTAAGTGAACGAAGAGCATGGAGCGAGCAGGATAGCTATATATACTTTTGTATAGCTAGACAATGATCAATGACAGCATTAATGACTGCTGATTGGAGACTAAGCGAGTGCATGCGAGTGGAGACTCCCACAGACAGCGAGCAGCCATGCATGCTGGCGTTAGACAGAGACAGCTGCATGTGTGTGCGCAAATTACATATTGTGTGTATGTAGAGAGGTGGCAATATGGCTGCTGGGGCGTTCGACTTGCTGCACAGTGTCATAGAATGCCATTTAATTGTTTTACAGTTCATTACGAAGCGGGCGCCGCGAAGTATGCAACAAAAGAGGAGAACACATTAAAAACCAGCATTATAGCAGCTGTTGCTGTTGCTGTTGTTGTTGTTGCTGTGTAAATTTGCTTTTGTGACGCCATCAAAGGCGCTTAAAGCAGTCTGCATGGCTGAGTGTGCGTGTGTGTGAGGTGGAGTTAAGATATTACAGTTTAAGCAGTGAATGAACTAATTTTGGTTGCCATAGCGACGGTGCTTGCTGATGCAGTACGTCAGTCAGTCAATCAGTCAATCTGTCAATCATTGCGTCAGTCAGTCAGTCAATCAGTGGCATTGACAGCGGATGCTCAATCAATTAGTAGCTGGCCGAGCACATTGTCATTATCGCTTGTCAGCGCGTGGAACGCACGTTCCAGCCAAGATTAAGGCCAGCAACAGGAAGTCGCATCGGCATCGGCATCGGCATCGGCATCGGCATCAGCGGCAGCCAGGACACTCAACTACTCCGACGTCCGCTTGACTTGCTTGGCATGTAAATTGCAACAGGCAACGAGCAGAGGAAACAATTATGTTGAGCCAATGAAGCAAACTGCGATGCGACAGATACAGTTACAGCTACGGCTACTGCTATGGCTATGGCTATGGCTATGGCTATGGCTATGGGCTTGGCTATGGCTGTGGCAACTGGCAACTGCCACAGGCATTGCCACGGCCACTGCCACTGCCACTGCCACTGCCATTGCTACTGCTACAACAACAACTGCGACACACACTTGCAGCGCGTGACACGACCATGACACGTTCAGCAAGCCAGCCGACAGGACGACAGCCGGCAGGCGGCAGCCGACAGCTGGCAGCAAGCGCCAGGCGCCAGCACAGTGGAGCCAATCCCTGCAACAGTACATAAATTCTACAAACTAAAAGTGATGTGTTAATTACATAGTGTTAAGGCTGCTGTTAAGCTGTGTATGTGTGGAAGGAAATGTTAAGTGTTAATGTTAAGTGAATGTTAAGTGAATGTTAAGTTACTGTTGTCTTTCTCTTTATCAGTTTCTTTCTCGCTTTTCTCTTTACTGATACTATATCTTTCTCTCTTTCTCTCTCTCTTTGCATTTCGCTATGTCCCTGTGTCTTTCTCGCTCTGTCACCCTGACTCTCTCTCATTTACTTTTTTCACTTTTTCTCTGTCTCTCTCTCTCACTTTTGCTCTGTCATTCTCTCCTTACATTTCTCACTTCTCTCTCTTCCACTTTTCTCGCTTTTTCTCTATCTCTCTATCAATGTATCTCTCTCTCTCTCTCTCTCACTTTTCTCTCTCTCTCTCTCTTTCTTTCTATGTCTTTCGGCTCTCTTCCTCTGTCTCTCGCACTTTTTTAAGTCTTTCTTTTTTACTCCTCTCACTTTCTCTCTCTCTCTCTCTCTCTGTTTTCTCATTTTCTGTCTGCCTCTCTCTCTCTCTCTCTCTCTCTCTCTCTCTCTCTCTCTCATATTCTGTATCTCACCTTGTCTCTTTATCTTTTCCTGCTGCTCTCTCTCTCTCTCTTGCTCTCCCATTGTTTCCCACGTCTTAAGCAGTTCCCTCCGTTTTCTATCCCACTGTACACCGCTGGGCAGCCAGCCAAATGTGGGTGTGGCAGCAGCAGCAGCAGCAGCAGCAGCATTGTGGGCGTTTTTGCCCGAGCACTTTACAAAATAAATAAAATGAAAATTTGCTGCTTCCGGCCTTTATGCAGCGTCACCCAGGCTCTGCTGCTCGCCCGCTCTCTCCCTCTCCCCCAGTCTATGTGTGTGTTGCTATCCATGTCCATATCCGCATCCGTATCCGTGGCCATGTCCGTGTGTGTGTCTCTCTCTCTCTCTCTCGCTCTGTCTCTCTCAGGCTGACTTCTTGCTTTCTTTTCAACATAATTTTAAATGGGACGCAACGAGACGTAAAGTGAGAAAGCTGCAGCGGCAGAGGCAGCGCCAGCAGAGCCGCCAACTAACTGTTAACGGCTCGTGCCATGGCAAATGCGTGCGTGCGCGTCTACTTGTAACCAACTACCATCCACACACACACACACCACCGCCTGCCTGCCTGCCTGCTGTCCTCCCCCCCCCCCTTACCACTCCCTACCCGCTGCCTACGTTTGCCTCGTCATTCAGGCTCTGTCTCTGTGTGTGCGTGCAAATGCAAATGATGTTATCTGTGCCTCCGCCAGCCTTTCTCTACCACGCCCCCCCCTCCACTGTTGCTAAGGACAAGTAAGAAAAAACTTTTCATTGCTGTTAAGAAATTGATCAAGTGAAAAGGTGAAAATTGATTTTGCGACATGTGTCACAAGGCCCTGGCGTGCCCCGCCCACGCTGCACGCTGCCTAGGCATATGTATGTCTCAATTGTTTATCAGGCACACGCACTTTAACACACACACACACACACTCGCACACACACTCGCACACACACTGCTTTTGTGTGAGGGCCTTAGACTGACGGACTGACTGACTGAATGACTGGCATATGGCGTGTCATTCGATTACGTTAATCAAATGATGCACAAACACGCGACTCTCTGACACCTGCCCCTGCCCCTGCCCCTGCCGCACAGCAGCTCTCCGCCACAATCTCAATCTCTGGCCCCGCCCCCAGTTGAGAGTTTCTCTTTAGCATTCCCCTGACATTGCCTAATGCTAAGCACTGCCGCCGCTGTTGATTTTTGTTTAAGCGACACAACAAAAGCGACACACACACACACACACACACACACACACAATACCCAACGGCAAGTTCTCCCTGAGCACAGCAGCAGCCAAAAAAAAGTATTGTTGACAATATTTAATTTCTTTTTTCTTAAGGCTCGCAGCCATAAAACGTCTTCGGCTCGTCACCCGACAGTGGCTCAGCGGAAGGATCTCGCATAACTCCACTGGCACAGCTCGCATCATTTACTGGGTGTTCAGTTTATAGAGCTTTACAGTTACTACAATGTCAGCAGCTAAGGATTCTCCATTTCTCTCTATCTTTCTCTATTACTCTCATTCTCTCTCACACTGTCTCTCTCTCACGGTGTCGCTCTCTCTCAGAGTCTCTTTCTCTTTCTCTCTCTATCTCTCTCTTTCTCTCTCTCTCTTTCTCTCTCCCTCTCTCTCTCTTTCTCTTTCTCTCTGTATCTCTTTCTCTTTCTCTCTCTCTTTCTCTCTTTCTCTTTCTCTCTCTATCTCTCTCTTTCTCTTTCCCTCTCTCTCTCTCTTTCTCTCGCTCTCTCTCTCTCTTTTTTTTTCTTTCTCTCTCTCTTTCTCTCTCTTTCTCTCGCTCTCTCTTTCTTCTTTCTTTCTCTTTCTCTCTCTCTTTCTTTCTCTCTATCTCGCTCTCTCTCTCTTTCTCTCTCCCTTTCTCTCTCTCTTTCTCTTTCTCTCTCTTTCTCTCGCTCTCTCTTTCTCTCTTTCTCTTTCTCTCTCTCTTTCTCTCTCTCTTTCTCTCGCTCTCTCTCTCTTTCTCTCTCTCTCTCATTCTCTCGTCCTTTCTCTCTCTCTCTCTCTCTGTCTCTCTCTCTCTATCTCTCTCCTTCTGCAGCTCCATCTATACGTTCACTCAATTACAGGGTATCTAGCAGTCGTCTATGGCCTAAACTCCTCAACAGCTGTGGAACGGCTTAACAAAGCAAGCTTTGCCTTTGTGGCCGTTGCACAAGCTGAAGCTTGAGGAGGTGCGGCTGGAGAGAAGTTGCTGAAAGAGCTGGAGACTGCAGAGTGGAGAGTGCAGAGTGGAGAGTGGAGAGTAGAGGCTGGACTGGGTCCATCAATTGCAATGCACTTTCGACTAGGCACTCGACTAAACGAAGCAGCTTTAAAATGTAATGCCTGAAAAGTCAGGCAACAATTGTTGTTGTTGTTGTTCCAAGTTGTTGCTCTTGTTGTTGCTGTTGTTGTTGTTGTTGTTGTTAGTGCCACAAATTGCAGGGCCAAAAAGTTTATCGTGTAATCATTTTAAGTTCACTTTCTTATTATTTTTGCAACTGCAACAAAAAGTATAAAAAAGAAACAATGAGACCAAAACGGGAGCAACCAGAAGGAGCGCGCGACAGAGAGAGAGAGAGAGAGAGAGAGAAGGAGAGAGAGAGAGAGAGAGAGGGTGGGAAATGAGCAGGCGAAACGAACCTGATGCGAAAGCTGAAGCAAAGTTGCAATAGTTTCGGTTGCCTATGTCATTTTCAAAAAAAGCTTAGTGCACGGCTTCCAGTTGATTCTTGGTCTTGTATACCCTGTAAAATGAGTAAAGCGGCTATATACAATATGTGCTAGCAGCCAAACTATAAAAAACCATTAACACATTTTGCTGCATAAGGTATCTACTTGCTATAATGCAAGTACTTGGGTAGTACATACTACCAGATACCCTGTAAATAGCTGAAGATCAGTTATCATCAGCTTCTTAAGCATTTAAACTTTGCAGAGTATCTATTAGTCATGACTGCTCATTGAAAGTGTTTAACATATTCAAGTGTATAAACTGACAGATACCCTGTTAATAAGTGATCTCTATCATGGAAGACTAAATATTTACAGGGTATCAGCTAGCCATGCATGTTCAATGGAAAAATTTAGCTTATGTATGCTATAAATTAGTATACAACAGCATATACCCTGTAAACAGGAATTTATGTGAGCCTTTGTAAGCTTAGTCTTTACAGGGTATCTACTAGTTATGCATTTTAAATGGCAAACAGTGAGCTAAGATGTGTAACATAATGTATTTACATGCATATACCCTGTAAAAAGGAATATTTGTCATCTTTAACCATGAGCGTAAGCTGCACACTTACAGGGTATCTGCCAGCTGTGCTCTTTTAATGAAGAATATCAGAAAATATGATTTATATGGCATAGACTAGCAAATACCCTGTAGTGAGAGTGCGCTACGCGCACGTTAGGGCTGCTTGCTATTTTACAGGGTATCCACTGGCTAGCCAAATGCTTAACTAAACATTTATCCGTTTCCCATTTCTCTCGCTTCTGTTGGTGTTGTTGTTGTTGTTGTTGTCTGCTGTGTTTACAGTTGGTAATTGTTGTGGCCTGTGTGCATAGTTGTTGCTGTTGTTGTTGTTGTTTGTTGTTGTTGCTGTTGCAGCTACTTTGAAGTTTTGTATACAACTTTTATGACACTTTGTCTTATTGTTGTTTTCTACTTTGCAGCAGAACGTGTCATATTCAGTTATGTATTTATTCCAATTGCAGCCAAGACAGCCGAGGCTATCTCTATCCCTCTCCCTCTCTCCTCCTCTCTCTTTCTATCTCTTTCCGTCTCTTTGATTTGCCTTGGCAGTTCTTAGCCGTTCGGATCTGGGCCACTTCTTGAGCTCTGCTGTTGAGCATAAGCTTTCAGATTTGCCAGCTAAACTAGCGACGGCTCTCTCTCTCCCTCTCCCTCTTTCTCTCTCTCTCTCTTTCTCCCTGTCTCCCTTTCTCCCTCTCTCTGTTAGTTTTTGTTGGCAACTTGCAACTGTCAGAAAAACGCTTTGGGCACGAAGCAGACAACAACAATAAAAAAACATTTTGCAGCTTCGCTCAGGCGTTTGATAGATTCAACTGCTTAAAGCAGTTGCTATAGATATATAGATATAGATATAGATATAGATATAGATATAGATATAGATATAGATATAGATATAGATATATGGATATAGATATAGATATAGATATAGATATAGATATAGATATAGATATAGATATAGATATAGATATAGATAGATATAGATATAGATATAGATATAGATATAGATATATGATATAGATATAGATATAGATATAGATATAGATATAGATATAGATATAGATATAGATATAGATATAGATATAGATAGATATAGATATAGATATAGATATAGATATAGATATAGATATAGATATAGATATAGATATAGATATAGATATAGATATAGATATAGATATAGATATAGATATAGATATAGATATAGATATAGATATAGATATAGATATAGATATAGATATAGATATAGATATAGATATAGATATAGATATAGATATAGATATAGATATAGATATAGATATAGATATAGATATAGATATAGATATATATATAGATATAGATATAGATATAGATATAGATATAGATATAGATATAGATATAGATATAGATATAGATATAGATATAGATATAGATATAGATATAGATATAGATATAGATATAGATATAGATATAGATATAGATATAGATATAGATATAGATATAGATATAGATATAGATATAGATATAGATATAGATATAGATATAGATATAGATATAGATATAGATATAGATATAGATATAGATATAGATATAGATATAGATATAGATATAGATATAGATATAGATATAGATATAGATATAGATATAGATATAGATATAGATATAGATATAGATATAGATATAGATATAGATATAGATATAGATATAGATATAGATATAGATATAGATATAGATATAGATATAGATATAGATATAGATATAGATATAGATATAGATATAGATATAGATATAGATATAGATATGTATGATATAGATATAGATATAGATATAGATATAGATATAGATATAGATATAGATATAGATATAGATATAGATATAGATATAGATATAGATATAGATATAGATATAGATATAGATATAGATATAGATATAGATATAGATATAGATATAGATATAAAGGTCTGCCTTCCCTTGCCCTTCCCTTGCCCTTCCCTTGCCCTTCCCTTGGTCTTCCCTTGGCCTTGCCTTGGCCTGGCTCGTGTGTTTCAGCGGTTCGCATCTCGCCCCATTGGCTGCAGCTTAAACGCTTTTCGCTCGGTTCATTAACAAGCTTTGCCCGGTTACGTGCCCTGTTTAACTACTTTAAGCCCATTCGCTTTTTGCATATATGTTTTTTGGACTTTAATTCCAATTAAAGTTTCATTTAATTATGTTTTTTATGCCCATGCTCGCTCAGGCAGCGAGAGGAGTATATGCGGATTGAGCGATGCTCTGGGAGTGTTCATAGCCGAACGCTACAGCCATGCTGCTGTGGCATATATGCATATACTCGTCTAGACTAAAGAGTTATAGGGTATATGCTATATTCTATATACCCTACTATATATTATATGCCCTATATCTATAGTTTTCATATCTCTCTCTCTCTCTCTCTCTCTCCATCCTTTCTCTATCAATTTTAATGCCCCTTTAACTGCTGGACGCGCATCACGCAGTCGCTTATGCCCTGTTTCCGTATGCTCCCTTGTTTGCTTTGCGCTTTGTTTTTGACAATTAAATTAAATTGCATTTTTTGTAATTCTAAGCAAACAGAAAATTGATTTTAATTGTAGTTTAGTTAGCCTCTCGCTACAGGGTATCCAGAGAGCGGGTGTCAGCCCTGGGCAACTGCTGGCAGATTGCGCATACGCCGTGTTGTGCGGCTTCCTGGGTCGCAACTGTCGCTGATCTCCCTGACATTAGACTGCAGTCGCAGTGGTGCAGACTTCAGCTACCCCTACCACACACCCTCTCTAGCCACGCCCCTGCTGTATTTTTTGGGCTATGCGATAAGGTCAGCATCGTCGTCGTCGTCGTCGTCGTCGTCGTCGTCGTGGCTGTAAGTGCTTCAAAGTCAATTTTGAATTTAAAATACGCCACGTAACGCAATATGTTGATCTTTTGAATACGAATGCGAAATCCACGCAGCTCAGGGGTTGGGGGTTGGGGGTTGGGGGTTGGGGCTTGGGGGTGTGCTGTTTGAGCTCTAAGAGAATTGGGCTGAATGTGAAATGTGAGCACAAAATGCCAGCACAAGCAGAAATACAAACAGATATAATAGAAAGGGAGGCGGAGAGCGGCAGAGGGAGAGGGATGGGGGTAGGGGGTAGGGGGCGGCGGATGAGAGGCTGAGCCAGACACACAGTGAACACAAATTTAAATAAACTTTACTAATAAAATGTCGTTTACAAGTGGCAAGTGTCGACGGCGACGCTGACAGGTCCTGAACCTGGGCAGACGCCGTTGCCAGGAGCTGAAGACAAAGTCTGAGACTTTGACTGACTGTCAGGAACGAAGGGCTTATGCATTGGCGCTCGCATGTATCCCTCTCTCTCTCTCTCTCTCTCTCTCTCTCTCTCTCTCTCTCTCTCTGCGTGTGTGTGTGTGTGTGGCTTAGCTGCTGCTGCCGTTGTCAACGCATGAGTTGATGCCGATGCCAACAACGTATTAATTTTGTGTATCAAAATAAACTTATTCCGGCTCCACAAAAAGGCACAGAGAGACAAACAGAGTGGAGAGCCGTCGAAGGCCACGGGGAGTTGCAGCTCAGTTTACAGTTTGTATTGCTACAGAGCGACAGAGAGATAAAGAGAGAGAGAGAGATAAAGAGGGGGTCGGTCATGTACATATAAATATCTACATCACGTTCCGAGCTCGGGAATGCCAATGTAAATATTTTCAAACTTTGATGAAATAATCAAGGTAAACAGTAAATGTCGTTGTCGTTGTCGTTGTCGTTGTCATTCTCGTTGTTCTCATTGCTGCTGTTGTCGTTGTTGTTGTCGCACTCCTTGTCGTCGTTGTCAATGCGCTCGTGCTCCTGCCTCAACCTCTGACTCAGCCTCAGCTTCAGCTTCGGTGTAAGCATCAGCATCAGCATCAGCGCTTCAGTCAGCACTTGGAGCTGAGCGCGAGTCGTGATTATTTGCGTGACACGAAAACAATACTTGTTATGAGTGTTGGTAAGTGCAATCATATATTTGATTGACAGGCTGATTTATGCACTCGGTATAGCTCTTATATTTTAATTGATTGCTTGATTGACTGAGGAATGGCGTGACTGAATGATAAACAAAGGGATTGATTGAGGGACTATTTATATTTAGCCTGACTGATTGAGCGATTGATTGACTGACTGACCAGCTGATGGCATGACTGATTGAATAAATGGCTTATTGATTGACTGTCTTTTTGTTTAGCAGACTGACTGATTGAATGCACTGATTGACTGAATGACTGATTGATTGACCAACTGATTGAATGCACTGATTGACTGAATGATTAAGTGAGTGACTCTGCCACTGACTGACTGACAGACTGACAGACTGACTGACTGACTGACTGACTGATGGAAAGATAGCTCTACTGATTGATAGATCTAATGATTGATAGATCGACTGATTGATTGCATGATTGACTGGATAATTAAGTGACTGAGCTGCTGATTGACTGAATTGTTGATTGACTGATTGACTGACTGATTGACTGGCTGACTGATTGACTGACTGACAGATTGACCGACTGATTGGCTGGTTGACTGATATATTGACTAACTGATTGACTGTATGATTGATTCATTGAGTGACTGACTGAATGACTCGCTGTCTGATTGACTGACTGATGGACTAATTGATTGCCTTGACTGACTGATTGAACTGCTTATATAACTTCAGATGACTGAAAAAACGATTAAGTAACAGACTGATTGATTGATTGACTGTCTGATTGAACCATAGCTGACTCGCTCATAAGCCGACTGATTGACAGAGAATAGCTTAACGATTAGCCTTAAAAGACAGACAGATATTCAATCAGATAATAACTTTTGTTGACAGTATTCAATTGATTGATTGATTGATTGATTACAGCCAGCTGTAACATCCTGGTCGAACGACTAAGAGAAAGCGCTCATCTCTATGCATCAACCGCAATTGCCAACTGGAACAAAGTCTGGCAACACTCTGCGCGCGCGCGCGTGTGTGTGTGTGTGCGTGTGTGTCTATGTGTATACGGTTACAATTACAGTTACAATTACAGTTACAGCTGCAGTCGGCAGTCGTCAGTCAGCCGTTGGCTGCCAATGTTTTTGTTGCCTGTTTGCTTCCAACTCCCATTCCGCCAGCTCTCCAGCTGCCCGTCCGTCCGTCTGTCTGTCCGTCGGAATGTCTTCTTTGTGCTGCTGTTTGCCTGGGCACACACATAAATGTTTAACTGGAGTCAAGCAGCAAGGGGAAATGAACGAAACCTCTGAGAAACCTCTGTGACCCCAAGAAAGCGAAAATAATGTTAACTTATGGCCAGCATAATTAACACTGACTGAGCTGTAAAGAAATGTTAACAGCCGGAGGCCCTGTTAACAGCTCTGTTAACAGTGTTGCTACTTGCGTTAGCTCTAGCTCAGAAATTATTTGAGTTATGGATAACATTTGACTATAGAAATCTTCAATGGGCTCTGCCATTTTGTTTTTATTCATTGAAAGTTTGTTAATAATTATAAATTATAAACAAAAACTCTAATATAGTGGGCGGCAAGGGGAAGGTTAGCAGCTGCCTCAGCGCATAGCCCACGCCAGCTCTCAGTTACATTCCCAGGCACAACGTCAAGTGCTTAGTTCACGCTCCAACACGTAACTCGCAACGTCCAACACCTGTGCAGCGCCTGAGGGCAACATTGAGCCGAAGTCAGCCTCCAGCAGTGCCAGACCAGAGTGAGGTGATGTGATGGAATGTCAGAATGTGTTAAGCCATGTTAGCTCTAGCTATGTTAAGTTTCCTGTGATATGTTAGCAAGGGTAACATATGTTAAGTATTATGTTAACAGGCATTTGGCGTTCTGTAAGAAATATCTCTTTCGCACTGCAGCAAACATCAATCACTCAAGCAATCAGCTCAAGCTCAATCTATTTATATATATGTATATATATATATCTCATTCAAGCCCCGACACAAAATTCAACAGCTCTGTAATCCCGTCCATTCTAGCGAGTCTCCACTGTACTGCCCAACCTTTGCCTCTCGATTGTTCGCTGCAATTGTTAATGAACAGCTGAACTTTACGTGCTGCATAGGCTCGCGGCGCCCAACACACAGGTGTGAGCAGGGCAGGCGCATAAAGGTGTGACCAGAGCATGAGCCGAACAGCTAAAGTGCAGGCGGACAGCACTACGGCAGACTTCATACGTATATCATCAATCACAGTGCGACTTATGCTGCCCCACACGACACACAATTTCTGTGTGTGTGTGAGAGAGAGAGAGAGGGAGAGGGAGCATGTGAGTGTGTGTGTGTGTAAGTGTATGATAATGATGAGCCCCCAGTCAAACTATTGGCTCAGCTAGAGGCTAGCTGTTTAGTCAGGCATAAGATCGTCAAGGCTGCCAGCGATAACCTTTAAATTGCTGTCCACACACACACACACGCACACACACACACACACACACACACACACACACATAGCAATGGCTGTTCAAACATATAAATGCCAGTCAGTGTAAAGCGGCCAACAACAATGAAAAGAAACGAAGCTAAAACATTGTAAGCTATTCGGAACGACTGCAAGATACACTATAAAGAGCTATATATATATATATATATATATATATATATAGAAAGCTATATCAGATTGATATCACTCACATAAGTCTGCATCATGAGTGTATATATCTGACAGATGCCTTAAGCAATAAGCTAGCTGGCTGTTAGCATCTTTGCAAGCCAATATGCTCTGCATAGTCACGAACAGTGTATCGAAATAGAGCAGAGCAAATGGGACAAAATGGCAGGCCAAGTCG
Source organism: Drosophila mercatorum (assembly GCA_961210405.1). Classification (NCBI taxonomy): domain Eukaryota; kingdom Metazoa; phylum Arthropoda; class Insecta; order Diptera; family Drosophilidae; genus Drosophila; species Drosophila mercatorum. The sequence goes on along the minus strand of CAUIUS010000001.1, from coordinate 20,216,563 downwards.
CCCAGGTGCCGCTGGATGTCGAGGCGATTGTCACTTTGCCGCCTGCCACAGCCAGAAGACCCACAGTGTGTGTGTGTGTGCGAGTGTGTGAGTGTGTGTGCCAGCAAAGTTTAGAGAGCTCACACACACACACAGACAGACGTGGAGGCAAGTGCACTGAGATAAACCACCATAAATCTGTTGCCATCATTTTAAAGCGATTACTACAAATGGATGTGCACACGAGCTAAGGTGGGTGTGAGAGAGCCAGAGAGGAGAAACAGAAACAGAGAGAGAGAGAGAGAGAGAGAGGGAGAGAGAGAAAGGGCGAGCTGAGATACAGGTGACAAAGCAGCCGTAGGTGTTTTGGGCGGGACGTCTACTGCAGCGATGGTGACGATGACAACAGCAGAAAAGGAAAAGAAAAGAAAGAATATGCCGGAGTTTGCCAAATATCGAAGTCTGAATGCACTAGAGGCGATGCGAAAGAGTGGAGAGAAATTAGTGTGAAATAGTAGTAGATTAGGCAAATAGTAGTAGATCAGAAAGAGACCAAATGGTAGTAGATCAGTAAATAGTAGTAGTTAGCAAAATAGTAGTAGATCAGTAAATAGTAGTAGTTAGGCAAATAGTAGTAGATCAGTAAATAGTAGTAGTTAGGCAAATAGTAGTAGATCAGTAAATAGTAGTAGATCAGAAAGAGACCAAATGGTAGTAGATCAGTAAATAGTAGTAGTTAGCAAAATAGTAGTAGATCAGTAAATAGTAGTAGTTAGGCAAATAGTAGTAGATCAGTAAATAGTAGTAGTTAGGCAAATAGTAGTAGATCAGTAAATAGTAGTAGTTAGGCAAATAGTAGTAGATCAGTAAATAGTAGTAGTTAGGCAAATAGTAGTAGATCAGAAAGAGACCAAATGGTAGTAGATCAGTAAATAGTAGTAGATTAGGCAAATAGTAGTAGATCAGTAAATAGTAGTAGTTAGGCAAATAGTAGTAGATCAGAAAGAGACCAAATGGTAGTAGATCAGTAAATAGTAGTAGATCAGGCAAATAGTAGTAGATCAGAAAGAGACCAAATGGTAGTAGATCAGTAAATAGTAGTAGTTAGGCAAATAGTAGTAGATCAGTAGCAGCAAATAGTAGTAGATAACAAAATAGTAGTAGATCAGAAAGAGCAGCAACTTACCAAATAGTAGCATATAGAGACAAATCCTTAAGAAAGTAGCAAATATAATAGTAGTAAATCCTTAAATAGTAGTATATTAAAATGTGGCAGTAGATCTGTAAAAAGTAGCATAAGAAATACATCTCCAAATAGTAGTAGATCGCAAAATAGTACTAAATCAGCAAATAGTAGTGAATTCTGGATTATCTCTCAGTTAACTATATAGAATATGGTATTTAGAGGATCTGTAGAGTATGCCATACAAGCTGAAGAAAGCTGCGAGGGAAGTCTGAAGAGTTGTGAACTGGCTTTGCCATGATGACTCCCCAGCTGATAAATTAATGAACTTAAATGGCTTCCACAGTGATCCACTGATGAATATAGATAAATACTATATAGGGCCACAAGATATATGCATGGAGGCAATAGCCTAACTAGCTCTTGTCTAGGGTATTCAAAGAAAAGCGTCGAGCAAATGCCAGCGGTAAGTGCATAAAAAGCGTGTGAAAACACAAGCCAGCAAACGTATGAATAGCAAAGCAACATACACACATAGTCACACACACACACACACAGTCACACACACAGTCACACACACACACAGTCACACAGGAGAGAGTTGTGTTTTCGTGGAGTACGGCTGCTTATGTAAAGTGTTCCTCGGAAACATCGATGAAATCTGTTTTCACCTCGAAAAAAAATAAATCGTGTTAATAAAAGTGTATGCTGCGGGCGCGGCGCACCTAACAATACAAACGGCGGTCACAACTGACTTACTGTGCGGCAAAACGCGGAGTATTTCAGTGGCGGTTGATGCCAATAGCTCTGGAGCGGGGAGTAGGTATTGGTGGTGTGGTGGTATTAGTAGCGTCAGCTTCGATTTTTTCCATTTCCGCGCGAAAAGTTGTAAAAAAAGTTTAGACACGTCTAGGCAAACAAACAGCATCAGGTGCACTCACTCTAACAGCTGTTAGTAGTGCTGGAAACGGCAGCGGACAAACAGCTGCTCACCAAAAATTTGGGTGCTGCTGAGTTTTAGCAAAGACAGCAACCTAAACGCTAGAGTGCAGTTAGAGCTACTAAAAGTAGTGCATACTTTCGGGCTCGCTGAGTATTTGAGCTGAGCTTTCTAGTGTAAGTCTTTAGGCTTAACTGAAGCTTCCATACAGCAATAAAAATCAGTTGTTGCCCACTACAGGCTTCTCGCCTTGGTAGTCGGTGCATGATGGAGAGTAGAAGGGAGGAAGAGCTGCAAGCCTTTGCGAGCCGCTCTGCATTGCAGCGATCACCGCCGCAACAGCAGGCAGGGCCACAGCAGAAGGCTTCAACTACACTGAAGGGCACTATCCAGCAGATAGGAGCAGTCTTGAGGGCCTGACGGCTTTATTCGGGGGCCAGCGGCACATAACTGTGCCAATGAGAGAGGAGCTAGCCAGGATAGTTAAGCTTCACGAGGCGGCGGAGTTGCTCTGCAACCGCAGGGTCAGAAACTGCGAGGTGCAGACAACACCGCACTTTAAAGTCGCCATAGCGAATGCCCCTCCAGGCAACAACACGCCTAAACGCTCCAGGGACGTTGCCCCTGAGCAAAGGAGGACTCCCCAAAAAATCTAGGCCCAATGGGCATAGTGAAGTGGGAGCAAAGAAGCAAAGGCGCCACAGACAGCCTCGGCAGGGTCGAATCAGGAAGTGCAGCAGGCCAAAGCAGCGAACTGGACGGAGGTTAAGGGGCGCAAACAGCACCACAAACGAACAAGGACAGACGCTATTACGGTTTCTGGAGTAGAAGGTTGTAGTTATGCTGACATGCTGAAAGTTGTCAGAACAGATCCGAGCCTTAAGCATCTTAGTGGGGATGTCCAGGGAATCAGAAAGACAGCAAAGGGCGATTTATTGCTGCAGCTGAGCAAGAAGCCCGAGCATAGTGCTGAGGTGCTCCAGGAGGCTGTTGGCAAGGCCTTGGGCGAACGCGCGGTGGTTAAAACCCTTACCGAGTCCGCGCAAATCGAGATCCGCGATCTAGACGAACTGGCGAGCAAAGAGGAGCTAGTCGAGGCGATTAAGAATGCGCTGAAAGACAGCTCGCTCTCGATGGACGCCATAAAATCCCTGCGTCCAGCTTTCGGGGGCAGCAAAGAGCCACAATCGTCCTCCCAGTTGCCAAGGCCAGAGCGCTGGTCGAGCTCTCCAAAATCCGCGTTGGATGGGTCGTCTGCCGTATCCGAGCTGTGGAGCAGCCAAAACGCTGCTTCAAATGCCTGGACTATGGGCACATCGCTGCTAACTGCAAAAGCGAATGCGACCTGAAAGGTGCTTGCTTCAGGTGCGGATTGATGGGTCACGCAGCTAAAAGCTGCGAAAAGCCACCAAAATGCAGTCTCTGCGTCCGCAAATGCGAAAAGCAGACGGATCACGCGGCGGGTAGCTTTAAGTGCCCATCATATCGAGAAGCTGTCCAAAAAATGAAATGTTAAGATTTCTACAGCTAAACCTGAATCACTGCATAGCTGCTCAAGACCTACTAGAGCAGACAGCGAGAGAAAACTAATAGAGATAGCTTTCCTCAGCGAGCCCCATCACTGCATGACCTGCTGTCCCAGGTCATGGGCTACAGACACCAGTGGCAAAGCAGCGTTGTGGAAATGCGGCAACTCAGCGACTGCGCTTGCAGATGTCAAGTCTTGTAACGGGTTCGTGCGCGCACGATACGGCAGCATATGGATATATAGCTGCTACCTGGCCCCCAGCATGCAGATTAACGAATTCACGGAGGTGCTCGACGAACTAGCGGAGGACGTAAGAGGCCGGAAAGCCATCATAGCTGGCGACTTCAACGCATGGGCCATGGAATGGGGCAGCCTTACAACAAATGCCAGAGGTCGCACTCTACTGGAGATCTTCGCGACGCTGGACGTGGCTCTGCTCAACTCTGGCCACGAGTTCACATTTAGTAGAGCTGGACACGGCTCCATAATCGACCTTACATTCGTCGCTTCGTCCCTCTTCGAGACGCAACATGGAGCATCAGCGAAAGCTATACGGGCAGCGATCACTCTGCGCTTCTATTTTCAATCGGCGAGCCATCTGGCAGGGCGCCAACTCTGTGGAGGGAAGGGTATCGCCTGGATACATTCAACCCGACAGCCTTCTCGGAGGGCATCCGGTCGCTGGGCACATCTGGGAACGCCGAGGCTAAAGCTTGCCAGATAACTAGCCAAATACAGAGCGCCTGCAACGCTAGCATGCAGCGGCGCAAGCAGTTCACGCATCTCCAAGCGCCTATGTACTGGTGGAATGAGCAGATAAGCAACTTCCGGAGTATATGCGTACACGCGAGACGAAGCTATCAGCGGGCTCGTGGAAGGCCTACGTTCGCTGAAAAGCAGGCGGCTTACCAGGTGGCAAGACGGCAGCTGAAGAAGGCCATTCGGACTAGCAAGCGGGACTACTTCCTAGATCTATGCGACTCCGCCGAAGCTGACCCCTGGGGCAGAGCATACAAAACGGTAGTCAAAAGACTTTACGCTGGCAAACAAATGCAGCCCACGGATCGATTAGAGCTTAAGTCAATCGTGGAAGTGCTATTCCCAGATAGACTGAGCTCCATTCATGGTCGCGACTCTACATCAGCAAGCCAGGATTTGAGCAGCTCTGATGCAGCTCTAGTTACTGATGAGGAAGTTATGGCTGCAGCCAGGAAACTAAGACCCAACTCTGCCCCTGGCCCAGACGGGATTCCCAATAGGGCTCTAAAGCTGGCCATTGCTCTACAACCAGGGGCGTTTACTGAGTTATTTAATACATGTTTAACTCAAGAAACGTTCCCTGCAAGATGGAAGATACAGAACCTGGTATTGCTACCCAAGGCTGGAAAACCACCGGAGGACCCATCATCCTACAGACCAATTTGTCTCTTGGACACCTTGGGAAAGGTGTTCGAAAAATTGGTCTGTTCCAGGCTGGAGGCCGCAATTGCAAGCGCTGGCGGCCTGTCCCCAAACCAATTTGGGTTCCGGAAAGCCATGTCGACGACGGATGCGTTGAGCAAAGTTGTTGGCCTCGCAACCACCGCCATACAAGGTACCAGATGGAAGCACGGGTCGAAGCAGTATTGCATCATAGCGACTCTAGATGTGAAGAATGCATTCAACACAGCTAGCTGGGATATGATACTAGATGCACTGGCACAATATAATATCCCTAAATATCTTAAAGAAATAATAAAGAGCTACTTCAGAGGAAGGACACTTATGTACAATACGAGTGAGGAGTCCAAACTCACATAGTGTCAGCTGGAGTCCCCCAAGGATCAGTTCTGGGGCCTCTTCTATGGAATGCTATGTACGACGGCGTACTGCGCCTGGAGCTACCAGTGGGTGCGCACACCATTGGCTTTGCTGATGATGTCGCCGTCGTCGCCATAGGAAAGGAGCTGAAAGATACTGAGGATATGTGCAGCGCAAGTATCAGCCACATTCGAGACTGGTTGACAAAAGCCGGACTTGACCTAGCGGCCCACAAAACGGAGGTCGTCCTAGTCAGCAGTCGCAAGAAAGTGGAAACGGCCCATATAAAGATTGGCAACATCAGCATTGCGTCAAAGAGGGCGATTAAGTATCTTGGGGTCATGATTGACACCAGGTTGACCTTCCGTGAGCACTTGGAATACGTGCATAAAAAGCAGCCGATTCGTGTAGAGCACTCTCCCGAATCATGCTGAACACAAGGGGACCAAAGCAACAACGACGCCTTCTTCTTATGAGCGTCTTGAGGTCCATCATCCTTTACGCAGCGCCAATCTGGTCAAGAGCAATGGCCACTCCCAGCTACAGTAGAGGTATTCGAGCCACCTATAGATTAAGCGCAATCCGAGTCAGCTGTTCATTCCGAACAGTCTCAGACGACGCTGCGCTTGTCATAGCCGGAATGCTTCCACTGGAGGATCTGGTCGCCGAAGTCGTGGAGCGCAGTACAAACGAACCTGTACGCGGCCCGCGTAATGCATCCAGGGCCAATAGCATTTCACGATGGCAGAGAAAATGGGACACCTCGACGAAAGGACGATGGACGCACTCGCTCATACCGCAGCTTGAACCATGGGTCAATCGTAAGCATGGCGAGATTAATTTCTATCTTTCACAGATTCTCTCTGGACACGGATGCTTCCGCAGCTATTTGAAGCGGTTTGGCCACGACGACTCAGATGAGTGTAACTGGTGTGGACAAGGAGTAGTGGAAGACGCTAACCACGCAATCTTCGAGTGTGGGCGCTTCGACGAGGAGAGGAGTGCCCTCGAGGCATCAGCGGGCCGCTCTATCAGACGGGACAACGTGGTCGCGTTCATGCTGGAGTCTGAGGCAGCTTGGAACCAAATCAGTTCCTTCGCTGCTCTAATAATGGTGGAGCTTCGCAGAGTTGAGCGAAGCCGACAACTAGCAACTAACTAATGTTTAAAATAGCGCAAAATGCTTGCGAAGCAATGCTTTACGGCAGTCCCGCAAACATCGAGCGTTATTTTATACTCAATTTTTTGATGTATTTATTTTTAAGAGCAATAAAATGAATATAAAAAAAAAAAAAAAAAAACACACAGTCACACACACATACACTCATACAGTCCAGCCATGAATATGTGACGTCGAGCTGCGATTTTGTCTGCGGCTGTAGAAGCAGAAGAAGATGAAGAAGTCGAAGAAGAAGAAGAAGAGCAGATGCAGTGCACAGCAGAAGAAAAAGCAAAACAAAATAAAGGGCAGACAGACAAACAAACTAGTAAAGAGAGAGAGAGAGAGAGAGAGAAAGGAAGAGTGGGAGTGAGAAAGAGAGAGGGAGAGAGAGGGGGAGAGGGGGAGGAGCAGGGAATCGCGAGTAAATTGCTTTGGCTAGGAACACGCGCCAAAAATGTGAAGCACGCCGATTGCGGCGTTGCTCAATAAAACGAAGAGAGAGAGAGAGAGAGAGAGAGAGAGACAGAGAGAGAGAGAAAAGCAGCTAGAAGCACAGAAACAGGGTGACCATTCTGCACATTGAGAGTGACCAGATGGAGCAATAGCTGAAAAAGGCGAGGAAAATCTAGTTTAAGCTTACGCAACTTGGCCTAAATATGTAGATGTAAGGGACGGACGTATAGGTGGATGGAGGAACGGACGGGTGGAGGAACGGATAGACAGACGGATAAATAGACGAAGAGGCAGACGGACAGACTAACGTACTCATAGAAAGAGCAATGGACGGACGGACGGAGGGATGGACAGAAAGATAGACGAAAAGATGAACGGATAGAAGACCGAACGGATAGGCAGACTAACGTACTCATAGACGTAGGAACGGATAGACGTAGGAACGGATGGACGGGTGGATAGGCGGACGGATAGGCGGACGGATAGGCGAACGGATAGGCGAACGGTTAGACATGCGGATAAATAGACGAAGAGGCAGACGAACAGACTAACGTACTCATAGAAAGAGCAACGGACGGAGGGATGGACAGAAAGATAGACGGAAAGATGGACGGATAGAAGCCCGAACGGATAGGCAGATTACTCATAGACGGCGGAACAGATGGACGGACGGATAGGCGGACAGATATGCGGACAGATAGGCAGACGGATAGGCGGACGGATAGGCGGACGGAGAGGCGGACGGGGAACCGATTGCAGATAGAAAGAGGGACTGGCGGATAGACAGAAGGACGGACGGAGTAACGGACCAAGGATCGTGTAGATGGACGGACAGAGGGACAGAGGACTGGACGGACGGAGGGATGAGCTGACAGACTGACAGATGGGCGTTTAACTGACGTATGGAGTGACTGAACACACAGATGAGCAGAAGCACACATTGATGGCAGGACAGAGAGGTACTCAGATGGACAGTCATCTGGACAGTCAGGTTGACAACGATGCACAAAACTGATATACCCCATGCACGTGATAAAGGAGCATTAACAACAGTGACGCCCTGTATACCACGAGCGTCTATAGACAGACGATGCCAGAGGCTTTTACTATACATATATATATATGTGTGTGTCCAGAAATATATATATATATATAGTGTATATATTTATCTGTATGTGGTGGCAATTGATGTGTGACGGCTGTTGTGCAGCGCAAATGAAATTTAATGAGCCAATTTAAAGTTAGCGCCATATTTATAAACTCGTATCTGAACTGCAATTAATTGTCTGGCTGGCAGACGTTACCTGCTCAACTTATCTTTAATTGAGGCGGGCTCAACGCCATGCACACATATTGATATATACATATATATATGTATATCTATAGATTGATATATATATATATATATATATATATATATTTATTTTTTAGTCGTATCGGGCTGGAAGGCAGCTCAAAGGATTTGCGAGAAGGACGAAAATTTGTCGCTCATTTCGCAGCTCGTTTATCTGAGCGCATTCCAAATTTGCTTCAAGTGAATGCGCTCGCATTCAAATGGATGACAAATGTTGCCCGCACTGAAAAATCAACAACAACAACAACAATAGCAACAACAACAATAGCAACAATAGCAACAGCAACAATAGCAACTGTAGCTGAGGAAAGAGGAAGAAAACATTGCGCTTGCTCTGCCTGAAAATTAAAATACTCCGCTTAATGTAGAGGAAGTCGGATGAGAAAGGGTGGATAATACGTTCCAAGAACTGTAAGATTTATATCAGTATTTGTGCATGGATCTTATAGATCTCTTCTTCCTCATATCTGTCTATCTATCCATCTACCTACCTATCTATCCATATATATTTCTATATTTCCATCATCTATCTATCCATCCATCTATATCTTTAAAGATCTATATATCTTTATGAGATGTCTATCGTGATATCTATTCATCTCTGTGTTTATGTCTTCATGGATCTATTTATCTGTCTGTCTCTTTCGAGACCTATCTATCTATCTCTTTCCAGATTTATTTATCTAAATATTTATCTGATTATGACTTTACAGATCTATGCATCTATCTGTCTCTTGCAAGATCTTTCCATGAAGCTATACCTTTCTAGCTCTATCTATCTGTCTATCTATCCTTCCATCTATCTGTCTATCTACCTATCTATATCTTTCTAGATCCAGCTTTCTACCTATTCATCTATCTATATATCTCTATATATCCATCTATCTATCAATCTGTCTATCTCCCTATCTATCTATGACTTTATATATCTATCTCTTTATCTATCTCTGAACTTCTTTCTCTGCATCCAACTATCTATCTGTCTATCTCTTTCAAGATCTATCCATCTATCTACTACCTATCATATCATATCTGTCTATCTATCCATCTACCTACCTATCTATCTATCTATTTCTATATTTCCATCATCTATCTATCCATCCATCTATATAGTTAAAGATCTATATATCTCTTTCGAGATCCATCTATCTATCTATCTATCTATCTGTCTATCTATCTATCTATCTATCTATCTATCTATCTATCTATCTATCTATCTATCTATCTATCTATCTATCTATCTATCTATCTATCTATCTATCTATCTATCTATCTATCTATCTATCTATCTATCTATCTATCTATCTATCTATCTATCTATCTATCTATCTATCTATCCATCTATCTATCTATCTACCCATCAATCTATCTCTTTATCCATCTCTCCATCTATCTCTTAAAGTTCTATCTTTCTGCCTTGGTCACGCGCTCGCTTGTCATTCATGTATGCAACTGGCAACTTGCATGCGGCAGCCGATAGTTGCTATACCCCCGCCCCCGAGCGGCCAGGCGAGACTGGAGAGGGCGACGGCGAGGCGAAGAAGAAGAAGCAGCAGCAGCCATACAACATGCTCATCATTGTCGGCATCCGTCAGCGGGCACACGCTGCACGGCAAATTGATTCTATGCAACGCCCGGGCAACAAAGTGTCCCAATGTGGTTAGGATGCCCGGCTGCCAAAGGGGGTAGGAGAGGGAGCGGGTACAGCCGGGCAGCCGGGCAGCCGGGCAGCCGGACAGCGCTTTGGTTGCATTTTGGTGGGCAATGGCAGGTGGCGCGGTTCCCAGCAGCGGTTGGCTGTGCGCATCCTTGGATCTGGCCATTGCCCATTTCGGCGTGTCTTTGGGAGCACAGCTCTGGCAGTGCTTATGTTTGCATTCCTTTTTGGCATTTTTGCACTTGAATAACTTTGAAATATGGGATTAAATCGTCTCTTACGGGATTTTCTCGATTACAGCTATCATGGCGGGCGGGCGGACGGGCGGACGGGCGGTTGTTCCAGACGAGGATGCTGACATGGGCATGGGCACGGGCATGGGCATGGATAAGGTCAGCTGGGCGAGGGTCGCCAGTGAACCTGAACTCTGGCACCCATTCACTAACTCTCTCTCTCTATCTCTCTCTCTCTATCTATCTCTCTCCCTCTCTCGCACTCACTCACGCTTCGCTTCACTCCGCCCACGCGCTCGTGCTGGCTGTGTGTCACGTCGCTCCACTCGCCGCCTTCGGACTGCCGGACGCCGGCAAGCAGTAAAACAAAGCTAAGCTTAGCCCCCCACACACACACACACACACACATTCACTTCTATTTGCACTGCTCACACGTATGTATGTATGTGTGTGTGTATATGTTTGCACTGCTCACACACGCAGAGACGCTGCTTGGACAGCTGTGAACTTTTCAGTCCGCGACGTCGCTTTGTAAAGCATTGCCAAATCTGCACACAAACAAATCGCGCAACACACTCGCCGTGACGTTCTGTGGGAGAGTGGGAGACAGCAGTGGAGAGCCGAGGAGTGGGAGAGCTGGGGAGCTGGAGAGAGACGGCTTTAAGCTGCCAGCCGCATTGACGCACTTATTGAAACGTTAAGAGCAAAACGCAACAGCAACAACAACAACAACAACAACTTGCATCAACGTTTATGCTTATGAAGCCAGCAGCAGCGGCACTGGGAGCAACGGCTTGAAGAGCTTTTATATTGGTTGCTGCTGCCGCTGCTGCTGTTGACAGCGACGCCGACTGCATGCCCACAGAAGTAGGCAACAGTTTTTGACACAGCGCATGCTAAACTTCTGCAGCGACTTTCTGCTCGCCGCTGCGGCTTGCCGCCCGTACAGTGGGACCAAACTGGCTATATGTGCATGAAATTGACATAATCGAAAATTTATTGCTATAAATAATATATACACAATAACTGTATACTAAATATATAAACAAATATTTGAATTCTAAGTAAACTTGACATGTTAAAACACTGTTAAGTAACATTGATATGTTAAGACACTGTTAAGTATACTTGACATGTAAAGAAAATGTTAAGTAAACTTAATATGTCAAGAAACTGTTAAGTAACAGTAATATGTTAAGACACTGTTAAGTATACTTGATATGTTAAGACACTGTTAAGTAACTTTGATATGTTAAGCCACTGTTAAATAAAATAGAATTGTTAAGACACTGCTAAGTAACATTGATATGTTAAGACACTGTTAAGTAAACTTGAAATGTTAAGACACTTTTAAGTAACATTCATGTGTTAAGACACTGTTAAGTATACTTAATATGTTAAGACACTGTTAAGTATACTAGAAATGTTAAGACACTGTTAAGTAAACTTGAAATGTTAATACACTGTTATGTAACATTGAAATGTTAAGACACTGTTAAGTAACATTGATATGTTAAGACACTGTTAAGTAACATTGATATGCTAAGACACTGTTAGGTAAACTTGAAATGTTAAGACACTGTTAAGTAACATTGCTATGTTAAGACACTGTTAAGTAACAGTGATATGTTAAGACACTGTTAAGTAAACTTTATATGTTAAGACACTGTTAAGTAAAGTTAACTTTCATAACTTTATATGTTAATTCAGGCCATTCAATCTACTCTTATGTTAACAGCGCTATGTTAATGTAAATATTTAACAGCAATTTTCTCTGCAATTTCTAGACTAAATTACTATGCTAGATCACTGTGAAGATAACAGTAGAGGCTATAGGCATTTTAATGGTATTTAACAGTCACTGTTAATGTTATTTATACCACTGTTTGGCTAACATTTTCATGTTAATGTAAATGTATAACAGCCGTGCGATGATTAGACTCACTGTTTATGGTAAATCTTAAGAACTGATAAATACAGTTTAGGCCACTGTTAAGATAACATGTCGTAATAAATGTTAAATCCATAACATAAATTCACTAGTTAGCTATACTCACATGTCAGCCCTTAACAGTATTCTGTTGATAGCATAAACTCAATTGAATGTTAACATAAAATGCCTCTGCTTCAGCCACTGTTAGACTGTTAAAGGCAATGTTAGCTTATTTAGCAGCTGCTGCTAGCTGTTAACCACTGTACAGTGCCTGCTGCGGACATACTGGCAACTGCCCCATTTAACCACCGCCCCCCCCCTTTATCTGCCTTCAGATCCCCTTCCTCCAACGATCCACTCGATGCGCTGCCTGCGGCGGCAATGAAAATAAATTTCCAACAACATGACGACTATGAGGCGAGACGTGGCACAAAGTGCTACATGCTAGCCACACACATGTCTCTCCCCCTCCCCCCCCCCCTCCCTCTGTGTGTGTGTGTGTGTGGAAGTGCATTTGCCATTTTGCCCGTTAAGTCAACACAATTTCAAATTTAGGTTTTTATACAAAAAGCGTGAAGAGAGAGAAAAAAAAGAAAACAGGCGAAGAATTTGTCTAGCGTCCGCAATCAGCAGCTGCTGTCAGCGACTGTTCGCATCCTTGACTGGCTGTGCGTCCTTTTCTTTTGCCATTTCTCTTGCTCTCTAGTTTGATTCTTTCAATTTGCAAATCGTTTGGCCGCACCAATTACCGTTTGATCAGTGGCGCACGCCTCCCCCCTCCTCTGACTGCCTCTTCATAAACTGTTGACACTTCTTTCGCTTCCCCCCTGAAAGCTGAACATCAGGCAATAATTAAGCTTCAACAGCGAGTCCTTCACACACACACACACACACACACATGTGCTGCTCGACTTAATGAATACGAGTGGCGAGTGGCGAGTGGCGTGTGGGGGTGGAGGTGGTGCTACGCCCGCAGGCAAAAAGCCGGCACGTCAAACACTGCAAATATTTATGCCATCGCGCGTCGGCATCAAAATGCAAATGTCGCACGGCCTAAACGTTGCCATCGTAGAGACCCAGAACGTGAGCAATGCGTTAGCGCTCGCTGCTGATTGCACGCGTCACGACCAGCCACCAGCCACCAGCCACCAGCCGAAGCACCCCTACCTACCCCTAGCCACCCCACGTCGCTGCTTCGCCTTGCCTTGCTGCGAGTGTTGAATTGCAAATGTGTCAATTGTCAACTTTCTGACTGCCAAACGGAATATCAGTAAGCCCCCTCACACACACACACATTGGCACACTCACACACACACACACACCCTCACATCCCCACACACACACACACACACACAGACTTCGTCTACCCACTGTTAGACAGACGTCAGTGTCGTGCTTTTTGCTCGTTGTTTTTGTTGTCCCATTTGTTGCAATTTCTTGGGCACTTTTCTTATTCTTTGTCTGCAATTAACGCTGCAATTTGTTCAACAACCCAGCCACGCCCCTACCGCCTGTGTGCCATAAATCCGGGCGGAGGCGGAGGGCTGCCAGTTGACAAGATTTGGCTTCGGTTTTGCAGCCATTTGGCAACAATTACACGACTTTTGTTTGCCGCTTTTTATGCTCGCTTTGACTCGGCGATACCCTGTATTTTGCCTAGAGTTGCCAATGGGGTAGCTGCGCTGTCAGCATAAGCTAGTTGTTATAGCCAATTGGGAAGAGTTGGCAATTGCTTAAGTAGCCAAGCTCATACTTGCCGGAATGATTGATTGCTTGAAAGATTGAAGGATTGATTGATTGATTGATTGATTGAGTGCGTGATGAGCCATGCATAGAGCAAGCCGATAGAGCTTACACACAATAAGAATTTCAATATACATCTTTGATAAACTAACCAATTGATTGATTGATTGATTGATTGATTGATTGATTGATTGATTGATTGATTGAGTGTTTGATGAGCCATGCATAGAGCAAGCCGATAGAGCTTACACACAATAAGAATTTCAATATACATCTTTGATAAACTAACCAATTGATTGATTGATTGATTGATTGATTGATTGATTGATTGACTGATTGATTGAGTGCTTGATGAGCCATGCATAGAGCAAGCCGATAGAGCTTACACACAATAAGAATTTCAATATAACCCTTTGATAAACTAACCAATTGATTGATTGATTGATTGACTGATTGATTGATTGCTTGATCAATGGTTAGAGCAAGCCAAATCAATATGCACTCAATACTTAGGCCTCTCGATATGCCTATTTGAATATGATTGATTGACTGATTGATTGATTGACTGCATGATTGAATGATTGACAGTTTAAGAATCAAAATATAAAACAAGCAAAACTTGGTAATTCAGAAGCTAATACAATATAACTATCATATTTTTATTGGCAGACAGAATGATTGACTGATTGATTGATTGATTGATTGATCAATGCATAGAGCATAGAGCCATTATAGCTAGGTTTCTTAATATCGGTCAAAACCAATACTTAATCGTATAGACATACATAATTGATTAACTTTCTGATTGATTGATTGATTGATTGAAGATCGATGGGTAGAGCAAGCCTTTACAGCTTGATAGCTAAATAATTGAGCCCATCAAGGCATAGGCTATATGTCCTTTATTGATTAAGTGATTGATTGATAGATTAACTGATTGATTGATTGATTGATTGATTCACATAGACAGCAAGCACCACCAGACCTAATATGCACACCGAGACTTGATATATAACGAGGGTAGTCTGATAAATTGCTAGTCCAGCATATCATGCCATCAGTGCTATCTTCGTACAGGGTATCACGGAGTGCTATCAGTCATCTCAATATCCTACACTAATTTGTTTGCTGTCAAAAGAAGCAAACGACAAGGATGACGAGGCTGAGGCTGAGGCTGAGGCTGATGACAAAGCATAGGTCATCATTTAATCAGAATTCAGATTTCGGATCTCTCACTCGGCGCAGACAGATGCTCGCCATTATGGACGTAGGAGCTCAGCCAAGGGCAACAGTTACTTGGGACAGATTAAAGTCCTGCCACGGCCTACACCAGCACCAGCAGCACACATGTTGCATGCCACTCGGCAAACTTTGCCACTCAACAGCTTTCACCCACAAGAAAAGAAAAAAAAATATATAAAAGAAAAGAAAGAGAAGCAAAAAAAAAAATATGGAGTACAGCAAACGAAAGATTTGAGGAGCTGATGCGCAACAAAATAAAGTACTCCTTAAATATTTACGTTCCATGGATTCAATATGTGCGCTGGCCCTTGCCAAGGGCCAAGCACACACACACACAGACACACAGACAGATAGACACACATTATGGCTTAGCCTGGCTCGCTTTCCTCCTGCCCTGAGTGAAGTTCAATGGACGCAAGGTCCACAGATTAGACGTGGCGAACAACCGGACAGCCGCACACATTTTTTATGCAAACAACAACAGCAAGCAAGAGAGAGAGAGAGCGAGAGAGAGAGAGAGAGAGGGGAAGATAGATGAAAAGCTGGCGCAGAAATACAATGAGAATGCAACGTAGCTGGTCAGCTGAGCGCTGAAGATAACCCCAGCTCCAGACAATGAACCGCGATGCCTAAAAAAAGCGGCTAAGCCAATGGCCAGCTAAGGGCCAAATCCAAAACAAGCACGAGCAGACGGCAAACGGGCGTACCTGACAACAGAATACGCGCCAAAGGATCTTGAGTCGACTGTGGAAGCGCTAACTCCTAAGCTGAGGGAGATAGAGCTACGTCACGAACAGACGGAAGGCAGGCAGGACAGACGGACGGATAGACGGACGGATAGACGGACGGATAGACGGACGGATAGACGGACGGATAGACGAACGGACGAACGAACAAGCTAACGGATGGACGGATGGAAAGACAGACTGACAAACGATCGGAGAGACTGACGGACAGGCGGACTAACGGACGGACGGACAGGCTACCACACGGACGGATGGAAGGGAAGACTGACTGACAGAGGGGCGGATAGACGGACGGACAGAGCGGACGAAGGGACCGACAGACGGCGAAGCTAACAGACGGACGTATGGAAGAGGAGACAGACGGACGGACATACGGACGGACACCTTGGCGGCTAAACGGACAGATAGACTGACGGACGGGCAGACGGACGGATAGACTGGCATACTAACGGGCGGACGGACAGCTGGACAAAAGGACGGATGGACGAAAAGACAGAGTAACGGAAGAGCCGACGGACGAACCAACAGACAGTGGAACGGACAGACATATAGGCAAACGGCGGAGCCAGCAGATAGCCGGACTGCCAGCCGAACTGCCGGCTGAGCAGCATACGAAACCCATATACCCAACTCGAGCTGCGAGTCGAGTGCAATGGATATAGCGCGTGGTTCTTGGTCGAATATTTACAGTGAGTGAGTGATTGACTGATTGACTGATTGACGGTGCAGAAAATCAAGCGTTTCGCGAGCCATGAAATGCCCAGCTCATATAACGACGGCGGCATGCGGACATCAACTCAATGCTATTATATTCCCAATTGTTGTCAGTTGTTGTTGTCGCTTGTTGTTGTTGTTGTTGTTGTTTGTTGCTTGTTCAATGCGCCTGCAATAATTGTAAAAAGATTAAAGGGTATTTTAATTAAAAATTATATATATATATATGTATATATATATATTTGATTTAATTTTTATTGGCGCTTCTTCAAAAGCCATTTAACTGGCTGTGACAAGCGCTTCAAGCTTACAGTGCTCTGCCTCCCTCTCTCTCTCTCTGTATCTCTCTCTGTCTCTGTCTCTCGCTCGGCCATAAGTGTGAATTCAACAACGCAAGGAAATTAATCTTAAGCCGCAGACAGCGAAAAGCCAAAAATAAATCAACAATGCAATAATTTATCAGAAAATATGTGTCCGTTGCACACGCTCTCTCCCCCCCTCTCTCTCTCTCTCTCTCTGGCTGGCCGTAAAAGTATGCAACAGTGTTTGCGTTTGAATTTTGGAGCGCGTCAGCAGAATGAGTCAGCTGCATATATCAACAGCATGCAGCTGTGTGTGTGTGTTGAGTGTGGGACAGTGTGCCAGTCGGCACTTAAGTCTCTGTAAAATCCACTGTCATGGCAACACACACACACACACACACACACACACACACACACACAGAGAGAGAGAGTTAAAAAAACAGCATCAAAAAGCAGCTGTAGCTGTTGCTGCTGGCCACGTTTGCGGACGCACGAAATATGAGCTAAAGCGCCACACACACACACACACACACACACGCACACCCTGTCACACACACGCACTCAGCTCAGGTTGGCTGGCAGCAGCAGCAGCAGCTCGTTGTCAGTTCATGAATCAGTTCTGTCGAGCGCGTCAGACCGTCTCTGGCAGTCAGTCGCTGCCGTTCGTCTGGCAATCAACACCAAGCGACCAACCCCCCCCCTCTCCCCCCTTTAGGCCAACCCCTAACGACAAGCTCTTTTTGCCTTGGCACTCCTGGGTGTTTGCGCATTTGGCTGGTTAAAATGTTGCTGCTTCATTATCTGGCCTCTGTGTCCAGCAGCCAGGCTGCCTGCCTCGACACTCGAATGCAATAATGTGGGCGCCTACAGCCACCCACCGGGCCGTGGCCCGGCCCTAACCTACCCTTAACCCCGCATGTGGGCCATGCCCTGCAGCAGGAGCAGTGCAATCTCTCACTTGTCGTCGGCGTCGCCCGTTGCAGTTGCACAAATTGCTTAAATTATGCAAAATATGCGCGCCAGCCAAAACCGAGAGCACAATTCACAGCCAGCGCGGCCGGACACTGCAATGGAGGACGGCCGGACGTAGACTTGTGTTCAGTGCTCCACTGGCTAGGCCCGTTGTCAACGCACAGCGCCAACAACAACAACAGCAGCAACAACAACAACAACAACAACACTTTCAAATTCATTTTCAAATTGATGAAACTTGCGTGTCCGTCCGTATCTCTCGCCCTGGCTCTGTCCGCCTGTCAGCGTACTTTGATGTTGTTAAAGGGCTTCGATTGGCAGCTCGTGCAATGCGCTAAGCCAGCTCACTCGCTGCTCAATCCCCCCCCCCCCCAACAACAACAAACAACAGCAACCCGGCCCTGACTCCGGCTCCGACTCCGGGCTTAGCTCTAACCCCAAACCTAAGCGAACTTCCGCTCGCTGCCTTCGCTTGTGCTTTGTATTCACAAATCCAATCCAATTTAAGAGTGTAATTACATCAATTAAACTTAATCAAACTGTTTCAAAAGAGACGCGACGCGAAAAACGCAACTTCAACTTTTTAAGGCGGAATTGTCTGACACGCACAGTGGCACCAACTGCCGACAACATGGCTCACTTTTGCGCCATGTGCTGAGCTGAGCTCTAATTTGATTAAGCAATTTTTTTTTATATTTTTTTTATATTTTTTAAAGATTTTTTTAAGCTCAGTAGAACTCTATGACTAAGGAAAGGCATTTCCATATCAGACTCTATAATAGAGCTATGCTCTGATATTTTACTTTCACTCAGCTCTCTTTACTCACTTTTCCCATTGCGACTCTTCGGCACTCCACAGGAGCATCCGCCTGTTCGCATGCTCCTGAGTGCCCTCAACTGATATAGTATACAGATCTTGCCTATTGGCCCATATATAGATAGAGCCCAACACAGGCAAAGCTTAAGATAAAATTTCACATATTTTGAGTCAAGCTGCAGACTCTGACAATGCCTATGGGCTCTTCCTATCCAGCCTATCCAGAATATCAACTCTAGAAGATGACATAGATCTATATCTATAGGAACTATACGTTCATTAGCTTTGACTTGAGCTAGGCAGGCTGATATATGAATGCAGTAAAGGCTTAAGAATGCCTAAGGCAGCTTGAGAAGAGTTGAAACTTCTTGAGACTAGGCCTAAGCCTTGACCTTAGTCAGTCAGCCATGAGCCATCTTTCCCTGCCTATGCATCACATCTAACAGCCCTTTCTCTGCACTTATCTTAGCCTCAGCTTCTACACATTCTATATATATATAGCTTTCTTTCACCAATCTGTCAGGCTTCAAGCCACTGTGCTTGTCCCTTGAAGCTCTGCCTATATCTTTGCTTTACCTTTTGCCCTGTTCTTCTGCTACCTCTTCCTTCTCTCTCTCTCTTTGTCTCTCTCTCTCTCTCTGTTGCTCTGCTCTCTGCATCTATCTATCCATCTCGCACACACTTGTGAAAATTCACGTGCTCAAAATTCGCGCACACTAATTAAGTGCCTTGGAAGTAAAAAGTAAGTAAGTTGCCTCATGATGAGCAGCAAGATGTTGCCGCAGCTGAAGCAGGTAGCTAAAGCTTCTACCGACGCCCGGCACCTGGCTTTAGCTGCTGCCTGCTGCTGGCTGCTGTTGGGTTTTGGCATCAGGTTTTTGCGCCTTTGCTTCATATAATTTATGTTACATTTGCTGGCTGTGGCATAACTTTGCCCTTGTGCAACTCGCACTTGCCACTTGGCCTTACCTCAGTCTCTCCCACTCTCCCCCCCCCCCTCTCTCTCTCTCTCTCTCTCTGTCTCTCTCTGTCTCTCTGTGTGTGTCACTTAGTCAGTCAGTCAGTTCGTCAGTCACTTTGAGTTCCAAATCAAGTCAGGCAGCCTGCCAAGCCAGGTGTGTGTGTGTCTGTCTCTCCCTCTCTCACCCTCTCTCTCCCCCTCTCTCTCCCTCTCTCTCGCTCTGTGTGTGGGTGGCATGTGGCACGTGACTTAAATAAATTGCAAAAATCTTTCCCGCTTTGCTTGCGTACAAGTATTTCGCATAGTTCACCTAAAAATAATACCCAAACTCCCCGCCTTTGGCTCGCTCTGTCTCTGCTTTGTTCCTCGACTCACCCAACCAACCCCATTTATATATATATATATATATATGTGTGTGTGTCATGACTTTATTAGCAGTCAGAACTTGGCAGAGCGCCACCTGTCGACAGCAACTTTTGCCACACAGCCAGACACATAATCAACACCTAATCAAAGTAATAGAAACTTATTGAATTAATCGCCAGGCATTGAATTTCTATTTGTTATTCGCACTGATTACGTAGACAGTTAAGCCGAAGCTCCTGCCACACCCCCAACCTACACCACCCCCACTCCCACCCCCCACCTCAGGTTTAGCAGACTTTGCTCCATCAATCCATGGGCTAATTATGAGCACTCGACTCGCTAATCATCTAAATTGGCAAATTTCTCGCTCTATCTCTCCCTCCCTCCCTCTCGCTCTGTCTATCTTCATTTTCCAACACTTTGGCTGGCCGGGCAGTGTTGACAGCTGTCAGCAGCTGTTGCATTGTCCAGCATCAGCCGAGCATCAATTTTGATTAGGCCACCATGCGATGGAACGTGTCAATAACTCCAATTAGACCAATCAGAGATGGGCTTAACTCATGACCATATGCTTAGCCAGGCTTATCGATATTTCGATAGGCGAGCGGCTGCATATGTGGAAGGCACTGACAACAATGGCCGTACGGGCAGCTTGATTTCTAACTGATTTGCATATGAATGACAATCGATAAGTGTTCTCCGCGGAATTTTCTATTATCGAACTATCGATAACATGGAATATGGCATTGAAATGCATATTTATTGCTATACTAAATTAATTTTAGTCCTAAGTTCAGTCTCAGCATCTTCTATGTGCCTCTTACTGTCGTTATCGATCTATCGATAACATGGAATGTGGCTCTGAAATGTATATATATAGCTTTACTTGATTAAGTTTAGCCCACAGCTCTATCTCAGCAGTTTCCCAACGCCCAAACACTAGTTATCGATTTATCGATGCCATCGATAACTTGCCTATCAGCTACAGAAGTCTTAAATTTATTTCAGCTTGCTGTTTATAGCTTTCATAGGCACATGCCTTCTTTACTTATGTCTCATCATGTGGGCTACTTAGATATTCGATTAATTGCCGATACTATCGATAACTATACAATTAGTTGGCTCTACTGTCTCTGGCTTATATTTCACTGATAGACTCATTTCTATTATTTATAACGAACTAACCTCAAGATTTAGCATTATTAGCTAATTATCGACTTATCGATAATTAGAGCTGCTAACTGCTTAATGCTGCTTAGAAACTATTTCAAACATTTCGCAAGCCTGCGGCACACAGCGTGTTGACATGACAGAACTACGCACAGTTAGAGCGAGCTGCAGAGCAGAAGATGCTCCTTTTGTTGTCATCGTTTATCGTTGACGCAAATTAAGAATATATATATATATGTATATATGTATATATATTTAGAGAGTCGGGGCATAATTATACAAATTGGGAATGCAATTAAATTTAATTGTTCAATGTTGTTGTCGGCACTCGTGAGAAGCTGGCAACTGTTTTTCCACAGCAGCTCACGCTGTCTCTTATTCTACTGCTTCTTCTGCCCCTCTCTCTCTCTCTCTCTCTCTCTCATGTGTGTGTGCGGGTGTGTGTGTGTAGCTGCTCCTGCTGCTGGATTGTGTTTCGTTGTTTTCTTTTGCCCTGGCGCCCAGTCAATGAAATGTAAAAACGTTTTGAGCACGAACCATGTCTTCCCTCCTGGTCACCCCCCTTTCCCACTCACGACGCCCCTGGACTGTGGAAGTGCGCGTAAGTACCGTAAATAAAACAAGCTGAAATTATAAACTGTCGAGCTGCAGAAGGAGCTGCTGCAACTTTCCTCTTTATGAAGATGAAGCAGCCATTTTCAAGCAGCCTATGCCACGCCTACACGCCACATCCCTGCCGGCTTAGGCGAAAGAGACATCTTTTTAATGATACATCGCCCCGACGCTGGCCAGAAATGAAAATGCAGACGTAATGAGGCGCACAATGTGACAGAAACGAAATGAGACAAAACCAAAAAACAACAGACGACAGAGAGAGAGAGAAAGAGAGAGAGAGAGAGAGAGAGAGAGAGGGAGGGAGGGAGAGGGAGTTAGGGAGAGAGAGGGAGAGAGAGAAAGAGAAAGAGCTAAAGAGCTCCATTTAAGAAATGTTGCAATTAAATATCGATATCGAGTGATAAGTGTATAAATTTGAGAGGGAATACCCCTACTTAGAACAATTGAGCTCAGGATTATGGCTACTTTAGGATATAGACAATATGTAAGTAGATATAGGCGAGAGCATGACTAGAGATAAGTGAAGATATGCATATGTATATGTATACTCAAAAGGGAATACCCCTACTCACATCAATTGAATTCTGCAATGCAAACAGCAGGCAGTGAAGACAGAGATCAACTACAAATATTTATATATATACGTATATATGTATGTATATCCAAGGGGAATATCCCTACTTCGATGAATACTTAAAGGGAATACCCCCACTGAGATACATCTAAGTAGACTTTTATATGAAAGAGAGAATCTTTAATGAATATAAAAATATATAATAAATAATTCTTGAAAAATATATATTTATTTTTGGAAGGGAATACCTTTACTCATGGAATTGTGTACAAATATTAATCGATTATTTCTATATGATATACCTAATATATTCCAAGTTATAGAAAGGAATGAAGAGATAAGTGAGATAAGTGAGAAGTATGCTATATATGTTATATATGTTATATATGTTATATATGTGATATATGTTATATATGTTATATATGTTATATATAGCCAAAAGGGAATATCCCTATTTACATGAATCTAAAATAGGACTCTTTGTCCATCAATTCCTTCTCTAAGATATATACATTATATGGTAGCTATATGACGAGGGTAAAGAGTCTGAAAACAATAATAAACAACCTCAAGGGAATGCCTCTACTGCAAAGAATTTGTTAAAGAAATAGCAAGAGATTCGCATGCCAAGAGAGCAGCTGCCCTGATGTATATCTCTTCCATTTAGACTAGTTATACCATATCTAAATTCACTTTCCTTCGCTCTGCCGGGGAAAAAAGGCAAATGAAACTGGAGCACGGGACAATGGGAAAGGTGAGAACAGCAATTGGTGCACAGATTCCGACAATTCTTTTCTTTTGTCCGACAATTTGCGCTGAGCATCCGACCTGACCTTCGTCTAAGTGGGCGAGCCAAGAGAGCTCAGAGCGAGATATATACATATAAAATATATATATATATATATATATATATATATATCTATTGGACTGCGGATACGGAAATGTGTTGCGGGCACATCTTGAGTTGGGCAAACGGGTGAAAAAAATAAAACAAAAAAAACAGCAGCAGCTGAAGGAGTAGAAGAAGCTGAAAAACACGTGCCCAGTGCCCGATAAAAACAAGCAGGTGGCAATGAATGCGAAACAAGGCGCAGTCAAAAAAATAAACATACACTAGCCAACAAAATCCGGGTGAGCTTACAGCCATGCTGACAATGGCTCAATGGGATCATGCAGCTGGCTGTAAGCCAGGAGTCACAGGAAGAGTTTAAGTTGTTGACTTCGAGTGAGCTTTAAGTTGATGGGAGCTTTAGGCAGCTTTAAGTTGACTACAATAGAGTTTAGAGCGAGCTTTAAGTTGACAGAACTGGAGCTTTAAGAAGCTTTAAAATTATAGCAATAGCTTTCAGTAGATAGCTTTAAATTGGCTTTAGTGAAGCTTTATGTGAACCGAAGACTGATTTCATTTGAGCTTTAAGTAGCTCTTACTTGACTTCAATAGAGCTTAAGCAGAGCTTTCAGTGTATTTCCATAAAGCTTTAAGCTAACTTCAGTAAACATTGAGTTAGACGTAATGAAAACAATATTATTATTATTATTATTATTTTGAAGCAGCTTTAAGGGAAAATCTAATCGAATAGAGTTTTACTTATACTCATTGCTATACTTTGGAGAGCTTTTACTAAGCTTTTAGTAAAAGCTTAGTCTTTAAAACTAAACTTGATCTCTATTCGACTAGATTCATTCAGAGCTTTTGCTAAGATTGATATAAGCTCTTAAACAGCTTTGAGTGAGCTTTAAGCTATATTTCAGTGATCTAAAGGCTGTACTATATCAATACCTCAAGGCATTATGGAGCTTTATCTGCTCTCATGAGCTTTCATAGCTCAATTAAGTTCACTTAAGCCGTAAAACAATTATCTAAGTCAATGCTTCGCTAAGATTTCAGGTCTCAAACGATTTGATTTCATAAGCGCTTTAATCATTGCTTCTCTCTCTCTCTCTCTCTCTCTCTCTCTATGCTTGATGTTGTCTTATCGCCGAGCCAACAGTCAACAATCTGGCGTGTCTGAGCTGCACACAGCCCGCAATTCTCAATTGTGTTGTCTAGTGTAAATATGTATTTTTCGTGGAGAGTGCAAAAAGTGTCGCCCTCTGCATTTAGTGGCCTATTCAGAACTGACAGTTTGCTCTTATCGTGCTTTGTTTACGAGCCGCTGCACCCGTCAGCCCCAGCCCCAGCCCCAGCTCCAGCCCCAGCTTCAGGCCCAGCCCCAGCTCCAGCTCCGGTCCCAACGCCCTAGTTTGTGTGTGGTCGGAGCGCTGCTGTTGGGGGCGTGGCAGTACATAATATCTTAATTATTTCTTTACATGTGTTTTAATTTTTAGTAAGCTGCTCGCTGCTTGCTTCTTTCAGCTGCCGCTTCTCCCCCTCTCCCCTCTCTCTCTCTCTCTCTCTCTCGCTCTCTCTCTGTCGCTTGGCATTTCAGTCACGTGCTGCAACTAATGCGCCACGCCCCTGCTCACTGCCATTCCATTGGCAGCCTCCAACAGATGAGTCCTGTGGCAAGGACTGAAGGACGCCTTTGCCTGATCCTTGTTGTTGGCCGACTGCCTGACTGCCTGGCTGCCTGGCTGCCTGCACGCCGGCTGTTGAATGCCAGACGCAAAGGTAAATGTTCAAGTAAGTAACTAAAATGTGAAGAGCAGTTGAAGGAGATTTGGTGGGGGGGGGAGGCAAGCAAGGGGAGGGGTCTGCTGGATCAGCAGCTAAAACATGTTGAGGCGGGGAGCGCGACTCATTTGCAGCGTGCACAGTGGAGCAAGCGCAAGCTTAATTAAATAGCTCCAATTTACAACTCGAAGACAATTTGGGCCAGTACAGTGAAAGCTCCCATTGACGAACAGAGAACTGCAGAGCAAACAGTTAGTAGTATCAGTTTATAGAGGGAAATTATATAGAGATAGGGCTGATATGCTATGAGAATTGCGATATGCTATAAGAGCTGAAAAGAACTAGTTCCATTTATACATAAACATAATTCCATAAGTTCATTTAGGAGTCATCAACTATAGCGTAGCTCAGCTCTTACTAACTGCATAGAAAATCTGAAAAGAACTAGTTCCATTTATACATAAACATAATTCCATAAGTTCATTTAGGAGTCATCAACTATAGCGTAGCTCAGCTCTTACTTACTGCATAGAAAATCTGAAAAGAACTAGTTCCATTTATAGACATAGTTCCATAAGTTCATTGCGGAGTGACTAGCTCAGCTCATACTAACTGCGTAGAAAGTCTTAAAAGAACTAGTTCCATTTACATACATAATTCCATAAGTTCATTTCGAAGTCACTGGCTCAGCTCTTACTAACTGCATAGAACATCTGAAAAGAACTAGTTCCATTTACACGCCTAGTTTCTTTGGTTCAGCACTAGCTCAGCTAGTTCAAAGCGCGTAATTCAGTCGTTTATAGCAAAAAAAAGCAGAAAAGAACTAGTTCAATTTACATATAAGTTATCATTGGTTCATTTACGAGTTAATGTTCCCCATCATTCGCTCAGTTAGATCTATTGAGAGAGACTTAGTTATCCTAACTAGCTCTAAAGAACATATATAGTTCATGAGCCGAATGAGCAAACAATGAATTCCAGATCTATAAAATAATGCTTGATCATTCAGTTGAACTAGATTCATCAGTGAACAGGGAACAAGTTCAGTAGTTCATTTTGATGAACTTTTAACTAGATCTTCAAAGCTCTTACCTTAATAACTGAATTTCTTACCAGTTGCTGCTCATTTCGAGCCACGGTACAGAGGCGTCGTCATTGCATTGGGGAGGGGGTCCAACCCCAGCTAGTTGTTCAAGCACTTGCTGCCAAGTTTTCTCAATTACTTGGGCAGGCCACAGTCGGCCACACCTTGTACAAACTTCCCGCTCCCTACCTTCCCCCTCATTCCCCCCCTCCCCTCCCTCGCTCTCTCCCACCCCTGTCCGTGCTGCGTATGCATGTTGATTAAACGAAAAAGTAGAATAGAACTATGAAATTTTAGTTGGAAGCTGTCTCTGACTGACTGACACATACACACACCTGTCTCTCTCTCACTCTCTCTCTCTCTCTCGCTCTCTCTCTCGCTCTCTCTCTCGCTCTCTCTGTGTGTGTGCGTATTAATCCAA
>CAUIUS010000001.1:20175000-20182500 GCA_961210405.1 Drosophila mercatorum | reverse complement strand
CGACTGAAAGCTTTTAGAAATGCACAATTGAGCTTGCGCTTATAGTAAATCTGTATTCAATTGGTCTAGGGTATATGATAAGTAATTTTGCATTGTCAGAGGGTGTGCATGTGTGTGTGTGTGTGTGTGTGTGTGTGTGTGCATGTGTGACATGCTGTATTAATATTGTTGAGCTTGTTTGCGGCTGGGCTGTTATTGTTGTAGCTGGCAAAAAGCGCAGTCTGTGCCAAGCGGAACGTCGAGAGAATCGGGAAATGGAGAAAAGGGAAAATGGAGAAAAGGGAAAATGGAAAACAGGGAACGGGAGTCACTGGAAGGCAGTTGCGTCGTCTCTTTAATAGGGCCAATAATGGAGTTGACCGCAAAAGCAACAGGCCAAAGGCAGCTGCTGGGTCGCAGCTGGCGGCCAACAACCAACCAAAAAAGGCTAAAAAAGGCTAAAAAAAAAAAGAAGAGCGATAACTAACTAAATAAATAACATAAATTAACAAAATTTGTAGACAATTTGCTGCTGCTAAGTGTAAAAGTTTGTCTATTTTTTGTAGTGTTTGTCAGTCGAAAGGGTTGATGTGGGGCAGAGGGGTTGGGGCAGTGGCAGGGGCAAGGGCGGGGGGTAGTTTGAGCTTTAGTTGGTGGAAAAATGTTTACGCTTGGTGCGCCTTGTGTCGTCGTTCTCGTTGCCAAATGGTCAATGGCAATATAAGCAACCATATGGAGGCCACACACACTCACACACACTCACACACACACGCACACACACACAAACGTAAAGAGAGAGCTGTGTGTGAAGCAATGTTGTGACATCAAATGTTCATGTTAACAACTTTTCTAAAACTCAATGAGCTGTTGTTTGTGTAGTTGCTTGCAGCCTTGCCTCGAGAGAGAGAGAGAGAGAGAGACAGAGAAAGAGTGTGTAAGAGAGAGAGAGAGAGAGAGTTGCAGACAGACACAGGGCTGAGGAGCTGAGAGAGAGGAAAGGGGGGGCTACACACAGTCAGCCAGGCGCAAACACGTCGAGTGTTTTGTAGCAAATAATTTTGCACAAAGTTCTCGCCTTAACGATTTGAACACATGTTAACATGAGCAGAAACAACAGCAACAACAACAATAACAACAACTTTAGTGTAGCCAGACAGCATAGCCTGGCAGATAGGATAACAACTAGGATAACACTTCGACATGATAATAAATATAGTTGAGAAGCCGCGTGAGCTGAGGCAACAGGACTTCGCACACGTTCGTCCTCTGCCTCTGCCTCTGTCTCTGTCTCAGCTACCCAAAAATAACAAGTCCCTCAAATTTCCCCAATTAGCCGAGATGAAACTAGCCCCAACTATGCAGGCAACTACAGAGAGAAAGAGAGAAAGGGGGAGAGAGAAAGAGGCAGAGAGAGAGAGAGGGTTATTATAACAATGAGAAATGAGCTAAGATAAGCTAATTATGATAATTATAATTGTTGTTACAGTTAATATTAGCATTAGCATTAGCATTAGCATTAGCAGTAGAATTCGCATTATTGTATGACATCATATCACGCACACTTTTATTATCATTAGCATTAGCATTGCCATTAGCATTCTCATTATCATTAGCATTAGCATTAGCATTAGCATTATCATTATCATTAGCATTATCATTAGCTTTAGCATTAGCATTAGCATTAGCATTAGCATTAGCATTAGCATTAGCATTAGCATTAGCATTAGCATTAGCATTAGCATTAGCATTAGCATTAGCATTAGCATTAGCATTGGCATTGGCATTATCATTAGAGTTATTATCCTAATTATTAGCATTATTATCACCATTATTATTAGCATTACTATTGGCATTATTATTAGCATTATCATTAGCATTATTATTAGCATTACTATTAGCATTATTACTAGTATTAGCAATATCAATATCATTAGCATTATCATTAGATTTATCATCTGAATTATCATTAGAGTGACTATTAGCATTATCATTAGCACTATCATTAGAGTTATTATTAGTTCGAGCTGCAGAACCAGCAGACCTTCCTTAAGGCTCAAACCTTTTGGCCAAATTAGCACACGAAAAATCTGTGCTGTGTCAGTTGCTGCAGCTACTCATAACTATGGCTCAGGAAAAGAGGATTCTTGAGTGGGAGGGGACGAGGGGGGGGGGGGGGCAGCTAGAAGGAGAGGCGTATATGGCCTGGTTTATATGACGGCTAATAAAACAGCTAGGCGAATGTTCATTCGTATGCACCAAATAGGACGCTAGCGAATGCCAATTTCGCATACCAAATTCGCATGGGCGTCTCGACCTCCACCGCTCTCCATCGCTCTCTTTCTATATATATATATATCTATTTTTTACGGGACAGTTTGTGGGCGTGGTCGAGCAAAGGCGAGGGGGAGGGTAGTCAGGCGTCTATTGCGTATTTGGAACACGTTTAAGCAGCTGCTGCAAATGCATGAGAAGCAATAATGCAAAAGGAAAAAGAAAGCATGTGAAAATAGTAGCAAAGGACGACGGCCAATGGAACAAAAGATGCAAAAGGGAAGCGTGACAAAAAACGAGAAGAAACAATCAGGAAGACAAGCAAGAGCGCTGCACTCGCGATGCAGTCCGACTGACAAATGCTCTCCCTCTCTCTCTGAAGTGGAACTTAAAGTGGATTGCCGAAGGAGTAAGAGATGGAAAAGGAATCTGTCAGTCAGTCAATCCCGTAGACAATCAATTAGCCCAGTCAATCAATCCACATACTCCACTATGTCTCCCACATCTTCACCTGGCTTCAGCTTCAGCTGTGAATCGATATGCCCGCTCGTCGGCGAGTGTATTTTAGGAGAGCGTAAAATTTGGTTTAGCATAGTCGGAAATTATGGGTAGCTCGCACATAGATTGAGTTACGACTGTCATAGCGTTGCTTTGTGGCCATAACGATGCCCGGATCGCTGATGCAGTGGCAATCAGCGGCGCCGGATCGGGAACAGCTGCTGCAGCTGTGGCCCAGGATCGGCTTTAGATGCACTTTGCGACGCGTTAAATATTAAGCAAATTGTCAAGTGGCCTGCTTACGTATGCCAAGCGATTCGATTCGGCAGGTGCTTGGCCAGGGTTGCCAAGCAGCCAGCAAAGTGGATAAGCTGCCCCACTAAGCAGCGACTTGTGTCTGTGTGTGTGTGTGTGTTCCCACCGACACGTGTGAAGAGATTTGACAGCCCTGCACGCCAGCTGGACAGGTGGACAGGTGGGTAGCTGGGGCAGGGCTGAGCGAACGCACATCGAAGTCAGCGGAAAACAGAATTTGGTTCAAGCACCGAGCAGTCTAGTGCATAGTCGGTGCGGGAGACAACGGAGTGGGGTAGTGCCCTTGTGGGTAGCATAGTATTTCGTCTAGTGGTTAGTCTAGTGGGTAGCAATCCGATAGCATACAGGGTAGCAGTGGGGTAGCGCAGAGGGGACTGCCGAGGGTAGTGTGGTACAGGGTACCACAATGCGACAAGAATTGTAAGGATTGTGGACAAGGGCAGGCCAGACGAGTCAAGGTCAAGTCTGGTAGGAGTAGGAGTAGGAGTAGGAGTAGGAGTAGGAGTAGGAGTAGGAGTAGGAGTAGGAGTAGGAGTAGGAGTAGGAGTAGGAGTAGGAGTAGGGTGGAGTAGGAGTGGAGTGGAGTAGGAGTAGGAGTAGGAGTAGGGAGTAGGAGTAGGAGTAGGGAGTAGGAGTAGGAGTAGGAGTATGGGAGTAGGAGTAGGAGTAGGAGTAGGAGTAGGAGTGGGGTAGGAGTGGAGTGGAGTGGAGTAGGGAGGAGTGGAGTAGGAGTAGGGTAGGATGGATGGAGTGGGAGTGGGAGTAGTGGAGTGGGAGTGGAGAGGGATGGGAGTAGGAGTGGGAGTAGGAGTGGGAGTGAGTAGGAGTGGGAGTGGAGGAGAGTGGAGTGGAGTGAGGAGTGAGATGGGAGTGGGATGGATGGATGGAGTGGGATGAGATGGGGATGGTGAGTGGAGTGGAGATAGGATTAGGATTGGAGATGGGAGTGGGGTGGATGGAGTGGGAGTGGATGAGTAGGAGTGGATGAGGATGGGAGTGGAGATGGGAGTGGGTGGGATGGAGTGGATGGGAGTGGATTGGATGGATGGGATGGATGGATGGGATGGAGTGGGGTGGGATGGATTGGATGGATTAGATTGGGAGTGATGGGTGGGATGATGGGATGAGATTGGAGATGGGATGGATGGATGGAGTGGGATGGATGGAGATGGGAGTGGATGGATGGTAGGATGGTGAGATGGAGTAGGATGGATGGATGGATGGGAGTGGATGGGATTGAGGAGTGAGATATGAGATGAGATGGAGATGGGATAGGATGTGAGATGGAGATTGGATGGGGATGATGAGATGGGATGGGATGGGATGGATGGGATGGGATGGATTGGATGGGATTGGGAGTGGGATTGGGATGGATGGATGATTGAGGATGGATTGAGATTGGGATTGGGATGGGAGTGGATGGGATGGGATGGGAGTGGATTGGGATGGGATGGGAGTGGATTGGATTGGGATTGGATTGGGATGGGATGGAGATGAGATTGGATGGGATTGAGGATGAGATTGGGATTGGGATGGGATGGAGATGGATTAGGATTGGGATGGGATGGATGGATGGGATGGGATTGGATTGAGATGGGATGGAGTGGGATGGGATGGGATGGGAGTGGGTGGGATGGAGATTAGGATTAGAGATGGGGTGGATTGGATTGGATGTGGATGGGATGGGATTGAGATTGGATGGGATGGGATGGGATTGGATGGGAGTGGGATGGGATTGGATAGGATGGATGGATGGGATGATGGAGTGGATGGATTGGGATGAGGATGGGATTGGATTAGGATGGAGTAGGATTGGGATAGGATTGGATAGAGATGGAGATGGATGGATGTGGATAGTGGATGAGGATGAGGATGGATGAGGATGGATTAGGATGGGATGGATGGAGTGGATGTAGGATGGAGTGGAGTGGGATAGGATGGATAGGATGGATGGAGGATAGGAGTGATGGAGAGGATGGAGTAGGATGAGATGGGGTAGGAGTAGGAGTAGGATGTAGGGTAGGAGTAGGAGTGGGATGGATGGGATAGGAGTAGGAGTAGGGTAGGAGTAGGAGTAGGAGTAGGAGTAGGATGGGAGGGTGGATGGAGTAGGAGTAGGAGGGTAGGAGTAGGAGTAGGGTGGGAGGGTAGGAGTAGGAGTAGGAGTGGGTAGGGTAGAGGAGTAGGAGTATGGAGTAGGAGTAGGAGTAGGGTAGGAGTAGGAGTAGGAGTAGGAGTAGGAGTAGGAGTAGGAGTAGGAGTAGGAGTAGGAGTAGGAGTAGGAGTAGGAGTAGGAGTAGGAGTAGGAGAAGAGTAGGAGAATAGTAGGAGAAGAGTAGGAGAAGAGTAGGAGAAGAGTAGGAGAAGAGTAGGAGAAGAGTAGGAGAAGAGTAGGAGAAGAGTAGGAGAACAGTACATACCTATTGGTTATCTCAGTATCTGGTTAGACATAATTGACCTAGGTTAGGCTAAGGAGATGGTTTCTCCTAGCTAAAGGAAGGAGGTAATTTCCCCTGACTAAGGGGAATACCATCTCCCCCACGTAGGTAACAGAAGAGAGATAATGAGTAGAGTGCTCATAGAGAACATTACTCTCAATAGTATCTTCTACTACTGCAATTAACACTAGTCACTCAATGGAGTGAGTGGTTAGCATGCCACTTAGTCAAGCTCTAGCTAGAGGGTAACATTTCGCGCAGATCCGTAGTTAATCCAGTGGGTGGCTTGACTCTAGGCAGCTGGCGTCGGCTACACCCTGTTTCGCTGTTGGTTTTGCTCTTATTTTAGACTCCACTTATACACTCTCTCTCACTCTCTCTCTCTCTCTTTCTCTCTCCCCTGCCTTGGTGTGTGTGTGGTTGCTCGCCGTGCGCTTTTATTATTATAAAATACGCATGAGTTAGTGTGCATATTTCATGGATTTCGTGTGTAAAGGGATAAAAATGCAATCAGTCGCAAAAACCAGCAAAGTGAAACAGACGAAAAAACGCGCGCGACAGAATTCAGGAAGACAATGCAAGCATACGGCGGACCGAGTGAATGAGAGAGAGAGAGAGAGAGCGGGGGGAGAGTGGGTGGGAGAGGGGGAGAGTGGGAGAGTGGGTAGTAGGGAGGGCAAGTGGAGGTCCGCCTATGCGCCGCCCATTTATCTAGTTACGCAAATTGCACTTACAACTTAATTTCCATTTCGGAATAAAGCTAAGTGTGGCTCTAAAGCTCGTGGGCCGCTCGTAAAGTAGCGCGTAAAAGCTTTTCCGACACCAATTATATTCCCTGGATGCCTTTTTGGAGTATCAATCGAAGCGTTGGCAGAAAGCTGAGCAATAAGCGCTTGATGTGAAGTGCAATTGAAGGTGGCTAGTGGAGAGAGAGAGAGAGGAAGAGAGAGAAAGAGAGAGTGGGAGACAAAGAGGAGATAGTGAAAGAGGGAGCGAGGGTTAGAGATATGCAGATTAAGAGGGAGATAGAGAGAAGAAAGCAGAAAAAGGGGGAGAGAGAAAGACAGTAAGAGAGAGGGAGAGAGAGAGAGTGAGAGAGAGAGAGATAGAGAAAGGGTATGAGGGAAGGAAAAAGAAGGAAACAAAGAGGAGGAGAGCGGGGAAAGTGGGAGTGTGGGGAAGACATATAAAGAGAGAGAGAGAGGGAAATAGAGAGAGAGAGCGAGAGAGACGGAAAGAAAGTGTGAACTGGAGCAAGAAATAGTGAGATCAAAAGGGAGAGAGAATGTAATGTAATGATAACGCAAGAATGAGAGAGAGGGAGAGAGAGAGAGAGAAGGTTAGAGACAAATAGGGACAATGAAAAAGGACAATGAGAAAGAGAAAGAAAGACTACGAGAAGACGGAGAGAGAAAGAGACAGAAAGAAAGAGAGAGAATGAGAGAGTTAGAGAGCGACCCAACGAGAGCAAAAGATAAGCTCGAAATCGAGAAGAAAAGAGAGAGCTAAAGGGCGAGATCCAGCAACAGAAGAAACAGAGAGAGACAGAGAGAGAGAGAGAGAGAAAGAGAGAGAGAGAGAGAGAAAGAGAGAAAGAGAGAAAGAGAGAGATACAGAGAAGGAGGCGTACAGAGAGTGGAGCACAGATAGAGATAGAAGAGATCTGGATAGGCGCATCACAAGGGCAGCCTTAGCTGACTCGATCAAAGCCACTCCCTGAGCTCTTCCTTCACACAGCTGCATAGGCAACTCCCACTCTCTATCTCTCCCTCTTCCTCTCTCTCTCTCTCTCTCTCTCTCTCTCTGTTTATTTATATCCGCATATATATATATACGTATATATTGCTTTAAACTGCTTGGCTCGGTGTCCTGCCTCGCCTTTTGGCGTTTCGCATAACATCACGTTGCGAAAAGTTTTCACATAAACGCAAAAGTTAAGTCATTCCTGAAAATTGTTTCTTCCAAATTTACTTGCGAGCACTTTAGCCCAGACAGAGAC